>JAGFNK010000004.1:125000-374084 GCA_025769875.1 Russula earlei
TGGATAGCGCCTGGTCAGCGGGCCTCAGGGCTTTATCCTGTCGCCGAGAGATCTAGTCAGCATAATAGTCCTTTACACCAGGCATCGGCCAACCAGGTGGCCCCTCAACGCAACATGTCTACTCCGCAACAGAACTACTTACCTCCTTCGACAACACCGCAGCCGAATTTAACCCAAACGCCACACGTCTCCGGGAATGGTTTACCGCTCCCTGGGGTGCTCTCACAGATGACTGGTACCGGTGCTCCACCGCAGCAGTCGCCTCAAATTCCTTCGCAACTACCCATTCAGCCCAATAAAATACCCCCATTAACAGAGGATCGGTTCAAAGCTGTCTTTTTACAGTATAGGGCCACTACTGGTATCAGGCTTAGTGAACGTGATCTGATGATTGAAGGCCGACAGATCAATATCTGGGCTTTGCATAAAGCAGTATTCTTGCGCAATGGCTTTGATTCCGTACGTCTTTCGCTAATCAGTTGGTTGAGGCACCGACCGACGTCTTTGTCAGGTAACCACAAACGACGAGTGGCCTGTTATTGGGGCTGCTCTGGGATTCCCTTCGTTTACAGGTGGAGATGCTGGTCAACCTGCACGTTGTGCACCTGCAGTAGCGCTCCGATTGCACCAAATATACAACGAAGTTTTACGCCACTTCGATCAAGCTTACATCAATAGTGTTATTACTCGGTTGAGGAACTCGCAGGCATCAGGTCAGATGCCTCAAATACCTCCTCAACCTGCGCAAACACAAGCACTGCCACATCAACCCACGGAGGCGGATTATAAGGCACTTTTGGCCAGCATCACATCCGAATCCTCCGTTATGAATTCGGATGCGATGAGCATCCTGCCGCGGTTCTCGCATACATCTGGTGCTGATCTAGAAGCACACCGGGTTCCGCAAAATGTGATTGCATTCGTGGAGCAGAATCGGGAGCATTTGCAACGTGCGGCACAAGATCAGAAAGGCTTCCGCGCGGGTCTTACGTCCACGAAGAATCAACCTCTCGACAACACTCAGGTCAACCAAGCATCTGCTCATCAAGCATTAGCGCGCCCTCCCCAGCTCATTCCTGGCAACCAGGGGCTTCAACAGTTGCCACGGCAGGCTTCAGCCCAAGGGCCAGGAAAGTCCACCACGTTGCCACCCGGTCAGCCATTTAACACCGCCGTTGGCCCTCTCTCCCGCGTATCGGCTTCACAGTCGATGAGCGCATCTGGCATGCCGTCGATGGGCTCCCAGATAGCTGGTTCTAACCCGAATGGCGTAGCACAGGGTCAGGGAGGAGCCATGTCCGTACCAATGAATCCGGCTGCTATGAACAGTGTCGCTTCTGGTTCAATCCTCCCCCAACCTGCAGGGCCGATGCAGATACGGCGACCAACAGCAGAAGAAGTCGTTGCTGCGAAGCGATGGGTGGATGAACAGAAGAGAATGGCTTTCAATCGCGGTTAGTCTAGTCTTGTCTGTTCTATACTCTGATTTTCTAATTCTTTCCCTTTTCATGCCAGACTTTGACGGAGTCGCTGGCTACCCCGCAACTCCAGAGAGTGACATTCAAGAATACCATCGCAATCTGGAACGTCTTGATCACGCACTTGCCAATATTGAGAAGTATATTCATATTGCCTTTGCCGTGTTGAAGAAAGAAGACGTCGTCCAAAGGATGTTCACCATGGTGAGCCAAATTACTCGTCGTGAGATTGCATTTCATTCGGCTGAATATATGTAGATGGCGTCTGCGAAAGTTCAGTTGGAAGAATTTAAGAAGCCCAAACCGCGATACGTGCTCGAACTTCACACAATCCGGGGAATGATACAGGAAGCAGATAATATGGATAAAGGTTTAAAGACAGTCCTTGGCCTTAGGATGCACCCCCAGATGATGCCCCCTGGTGGCGTCCCTTCGGCATCGCAACCCCCTTTACAGCAACCTTCAGCGGCCGCTCTACCGCCATTCGTCCCTCCTATCCCACCGACCGCGCCTCCAGTGGCTACGACCTTGTCACGCCCTCCACATGGTCTCCCCTTGCAAACGTCGCAACACAGAAAGAAGTTATCCCAGTCGCAGGCTCCTGGGGCAGCGATATCCACCCCTACCCCACCTCCAATCCCAACTACCTCTACTCCGACTCCACAAGCCACGACTCCTGGTATTACGGCACCATCTCCTCAGACCCCGAAGTCTCCCAAAGGGAAAGCTCCGAAGCCGAAGCAACCGGGTCGTCGCAAGGCCTCGACGAAGGCCAACAGCCTCGAAACCCCGCAATCTGCACATTCAGCCTCTTCCATTCCTACAGCTTCGACGCCTGAGGATGCGAAAGGGGGTGTGAAGAGGGTTCGTGAAGATGAGACCGACGCGCCCACACCGGGTGTTACGTCGGCGCCATCGCCGAAGAGGACGAAACCTGATTGGGAAGGAGCACCCAATGAGGAAGTTCGAAAGCGTGACGAACAAGCTGAGAATGTGAAGACTGACGAACAAGCCATGGCATTCGTTGAGCACGTCACAAAATTTATTGACGAGAATCCAGAGTCTGCTGAGGCAGCCTCGAGTGCCTTAGAAGCGATCCTTCGTACCTACCCGCCAGCACCAGATATGGAAGACCCAATGGTCCCAACATCCTTCAGCTTTGGTGATCTTCCACCAACATCCCCGCCACATGCAACCGGCCACGATATCTTTGGAGACTTTATTGACTACACGGCATTTGAAGACACCCCTACCCCGGATCTCGTTGCGGGTTCGTCTACGAATCCCAGCCCAGAGTCCGCGTCTGATCAGGACCACCCTCATACGGGCCGCGCAGGTCCTTCTCCCCAGATTTCTAACGCAAAAGTAGAGGACGCATATGATTTACTTCGACCGACGGTTTGGCAGGAAATTGCAGGCGGAGACCAGATGTTCCATCAAGCACAAGGATGGAGATGGGACGGTCCAATGGAAACGCCAGATCAAGCATGGGCTATCTCCACTTCATAGACAGGGAGGCATCAGTTCTTCCCTACCTGACACCGGTTTGTACCTATCTATTAATTGCTTCTCTTTCATTTCCTGTCTTGTGTTTATCGCCTGTTCAATTATCGTATGACCGTTCCCCTCCCCATTTGTGGATTTAGTTGGATTTCGCCCATGTGCTCATTTTTTGCGGTTCAAGTGCTATCCCCCCCAATCCCCCCATCCGCTTCATTTTCATTCGTACATATTCACGTTGCTCGTTCCGTATTCTGAGAATCTCTATCTCCTTGTCAGTTGCTCTCTGTATTCTTACATGTTGTTTGGCTTGCTTTGGATACCGAGGATCCCTGCTGATGTTGTGATGAGTACATCTAAAACGCGGACAAAGTACCTCCTTATCTTACCAAAGTGTAGCACTGTCCGGTGCATGAGTTTGATTGGGATGACTTTTCGCTCCTTGGGCTCACCTACTCCTGTGGGCTTGGGCTGCCGTTGACACTCCGCGTACTCTCCGCGTCCAAAAGGATACCAGCTGGCTTTTTTTTTCTCTGCAGCAGCTGTTGCGTGACACCGCGTGCGCAACAGGTCCGGTATTAATAATCTCTTCCTGCCGACACCCGTACTTCGCGGAGGAGTTGGTCGTCGCGGCATGGCTTGGGAGCGCAAGTCCGGTTCGGATACCAATCCCTGCGTCACTGCGCGGATCTCTGACTCGGAGAACCGTGCGTTCCGGTAGTTGGTGCCGCTGCCCACTCGTACTCAGCTGCTGACGGATACCTCGGCTGATGAGGGGATAACTTGCCCCGGGGTGGGACCCAGTCCGGTCCGATGTGACCGGCTGACTGTTTGCTTGTATGTCTGAAGTACCAGCGTATTCGAGAAAGGGGGGAAAGGGGAAGTTGGCGCAGATTAAGGGAATCATTATATCATATCAATACAGATCAGCTGGCGATGGAATGCTCGACTTAAGGCTACAAAGCGTACGGGCAAGAAGGGGTCCTATCCACAAGAACGCAGGAAAAAAAAAAAAAAAAAAAGAAAAAAAAAACAATAAATAATATTAGAAGTTGTCAGGTCTTTCGTGGAGCGATGCCGGTGGCAAGGCGTCCTGCGCCTTTCCGAGAGACAGATTGGGCGAGGGCGTCCATGCTACCAGCACCAGCGCCGGCCACCGTGCGCCGTGCGCTGTTCGACAGTATGCGAGCGCGTAGCGACGAGGCCGCGTTCGACGCCGTGGGCTCCAATGAGGTCGAAGCTCCCCGCCGCGCCGGTTGTGCGGGAAGTAGGGGGGTTTCCAGCGCCAGCTTGCGCTTTCTACTGGCATTCTCCTCCGCTCGCGCGGCGCGTCCCCTCGCCCACTCGTGGCGCGCCTCTGCGACCGCGTCTGCGTCGTCTGCACGCTCCAGGGCGAGCTCGGTCGGGAGGCCATATTTCTCCTTGAGGCTTTTGTCCGCCTCTGCGAGCGCTTGCTCCAGCTTTTTCTCGGCGCGGAAGCGCTTGCGCATGCGCTGGGAGTGCGTGTATGGGTCCTCGTTGTAGTGCGCAGACAGATCCTCGAGCTGTTCGAGCCGCGGCGCCTGTACCTTGTTGGCGTGCGTCTGCGCATCAGTCGACTTTTCTAGCGCGGCGAGCGGATCGACGGGCTCTGTCTTGCCTTCCGTGTCTGTCGAAGAGGTGAGCGTGACTGGTAAGGCATGCACAGGACGAGAGGAGAGGGACGAAGTTGGCAGACCTAGCACGGCGAAGCCCCCGTTCTCAGCTGGGTCCCAATCTTCTTCCTTTCTTCGTGCGCCAGAGACAACAATGTAGCGCGTATTCTGCGCGAGATACAAAGTCGGGGCTTAAGAAGCTTGTACTGGGAAGAAGGAGTGGATGGGCGCACCTGAGGGTCGGTCTGAATTTCGAACCAGCCACTGCAAAGATGGCACTTGCATCGAAAAGAAAATATGGGCGTAGAGTAGTACATTCCGATCTTCTTCTTCTCCGCATTATACCGAACGCCCATGCCAATGTGGGCCTCGCACGTTCCGCTGAGTGTAGCCTGTGTGAGCGGTGATATCATGGTCGAGAGATGCCCGTGTCTTACCACCATATGTTAAACGGAAGCTCAAAGCGGGTAATCAGAATACCCTGATCAAGCTTCCGGGCTCTGTCTCCAAGAGCATGCTTGCCTATCCATGGATGAGGACTGAGACTGTGGATGATGGGAAGTGTTCAGGGCACGGACCTCTGTACGCATTAAGACTTTTATGCTTGGCATCATCGTAGTCGGGCGGGTAGTATTTATTAAAGCCTAGGAGTCAATAATGAGAAATGCCCTGTGAACGATTCAGCGAAGGCACCTTGCCTTGCATGATGTCTTGATGACTGACTTGACAGACGCAGCGGACGGGCGCTGAGTGAGACGACCGCGGCATTCTCCGTAAGCAACTATAAGCTGCGAAACCTTAATCTTCAACCATCATCCTCGCTTCATTTTCAGTCACCTCTGTCTCTAACATGAGTTACGTCGCTAAGGGCGAGAAGGAATACGATGCCGCCGGCGCCGTGCCTGCCGCAAAACTTCACAAAATTCGCATAACCCTCACCAGCAGCAACGTCAAGAACCTTGAAAAGTGTTCGTCATTCCCGTCTTGCGTGTCTGCCGTCGCGTGGTCATGCTCAACGCGCGAATAGTCTCAAACGACCTCATCAACCGCGCCAAGGACAAGCAACTTCGCGTGAAGGGTCCCGTCAGACTCCCCACCAAAGTCCTCAAGATCACCACTCGTAAGACCGTATGTCGCGTACGATTCCTGCGCGCGCGTCCGTCATCAGACCTCGTCTCTCTTCCCCTAGCCTTGCGGTGAGGGTTCCAAGACCTGGGATCGTTACGAACTCAAAATTCACAAGCGCCTCATCGATCTGCACTCTTCGAGCGAGATCGTCAAACAGATTGTGAGCGTGTTTATGTTATCCTTCCGTTTTTGAACGAGGTTTTAAATAAAGCGCTCCAGACGAGCATCAGCCTGGAACCTGGTGTCGAGGTCGAAGTCACCATCTCTGCTTGAATGTAGTGTACGCCTCTCGCAGGCGGTCATGTCGTACTCTGCATGAATGGCACTCGCATGACAATGAGTCTGGTGCATCGTCTCGACGATTGTGACCCGTCCAATAACTGTATCGAACCATCGCCTTTCCCCTGACGACGCTCCGGTGAGCCTACGAGACAGATTATCGGGGTGAATCAGGGTGGAGGTGAAAGGCCGCTCGTCGTCCACTCAAGGTCTCAGACAATGCGGAAGCGATCTCGTTTTGCATTTGTTGAGGCTATCACTTTTTAGGGCTTGGAACCTGAGTCGGTGCGGTTGATCGCTAGTTAGTCCTGAATTGAGCAGTGTGCTCTTGTCATTGTTAAGTGTTTTATTATATTCCCGAGAGACGGCCTCGATCTCTGTTTCGCATTTACAAAAATGGGGAGTTCCTCTCCGCTTTTCCATCTTTGGTCTCAGCTCGCCTTGGATCAGTCAAGCACAACATGAAGGGTGGGCGATCAACATGACTCGGGAGCACATTGGAGAAGCACTTATTGATCGCCGTCGGGGTGCTAGGCATAGCGAAAACAATGTCTGCGAATGAGTGTACGTGCGATGCGATGAGGATACGCGCTCGCTTAAGTGTGTTGTGGTGGTGGATGGTGGATCGAACGAACGAGCGGGGATATAGAATGGATACGAAAGCATTTCAGTGTATGGTTTGTATGGTATGTGTGGAGGAATCGTCAATGCATGCCCCCCCCCCCTCCCCCCCTCCCAGCCTGGGCCAGTAAGCCAGCCAGCCAGCCAGCCAGATCTCTCTCTCTCTCTCAAACGTAAATCGCGTAGACCCCAATCACGGGCCGATGGTCGCTGCGCCCTTCGAGCCGACGCATCCCCCGGTCGTCCAGCGTCCTATAACTGAGACACGCCACGTCGCCCTTGCGATGGCGCGGCTGTGATGACTCGGTGGGCACTGTTGCTGCTGACGCTGACGCTCCAGCTCCATCAGACCCACCGCTTGGCACCGCCGATCTCGGCGCGGCCATCGCGGCATTCCTCGAGGAGGCAGACTCTACACCGAGACCGGGACCAAGGCCGGCGTCGGCGTCGGGGGCATCGGTGGAGGAAGTGGTAGCAGCGGCAGCGGCAGCTTCGGCCGCTTCCCTCGCCGCCTCGGCCTCGCGCGAGAGGAAGGAAAGCAGTCGCCAGCGCGGGAGACCTCGCCCGCCACCGGCCGCTGGTGTGGTGGCGCTATTCGCGCCGGTGGAGGACGAGGGCGCCGAAGACGACGACAACGACGTCGAGGCCGTCGTGGTGCTCGCGAGCGAGGACCGGGGCGTCTTTGCCATCGGTGACGGCTCGCGGCGCCACTGATCGGGATTGACGGCGAGCGCCGAGGGAGCCGTCAGCGTGCGCGTGGGGGTGTTCGGCGCGAGGCTGCCCCTTTGACCAGGAAAGCGGGGCGTCTGAGCGCTCCCCGCGGTACCGCCAGCGGGAGGGGCGAGCGAGAACGTTGGCTGTGAGGGGGTTGCGGGGTCCGCGATGTCGATCGAGCGCGGTCGTGTGCGTTTGCGCCGTGGCACGTATGGGGTGGGCAGGACTCGCGCCGCCCCGTCGGAACTCGAGTCGGCGGTGGGCAGCGATGGAAATGATGTGGCAGAGGCGGTGTGGGGTGGCGTCATGGAGCGCAACGAGGTCGAGGACGAACGCCTGAGCGACCGCCACGCTTGCGCGAACAGGCTCACGGGGAGGCGCTGGGGCGTCCCATGAGAGTCGTCCTCGGGCTCCGGGTCGGGCTTGACGGTCGACTTGAAAAGGATGCGGTCACACCAGCTCGGGACGCGCCTTTTGCTGCTCGAGTCGTACACCCCCTTATCGTCTTCGGTCTCCACGGTGCCGTCGCCGACGGATGGTGGACTCGGCTGCAGAGACGGTTTTAGCGGAGGCACAGACGCGAGGACACCATCAGTGGAGTTATCGGTTGATGATGTCGCACGCAGGCCTAGGAGCGGCGTCGTTGGGATACTCCGAGGGCTCTTGTCGCTTGCTCCAATATGCGGGGTAGGGGGTTTCCCTCGTCGCGATCGCGAGCGTATGATGCGTGGGGACGATGGAGCAGTGATGAGCTCGACCAACTTGGACTTTGCGCGTTGTGCGGCAGACATAGAGATACGCTTGACAAGCCCGCCGCTGTGTTGAGGATAAGCCATCCTCCTGCGGAGATAATCCGATTCTGCGCCAGAGTCATCATCTTCGTCTGACACCTGGTCAGGCTGAGAGAGGGTCGTCGCCACAGATGAAATGATAGATGAAAGTTCGCCATTTGTGCCATCGTCAGAGCTAACGTCACTGTGTGGGTCGTCGAGACGCCTTTCTGGTTCTGGCTGTTCGTCCGCCTCGGGGGGTTCTTGGCGATGTGGAATGGCCGCCTCCGTAGCCGCTTGTGTATGCTTGGAACGCTTCCGTTTATGTCTGATCGTGCGCAGGACATCGTATTTAAAGGTCGGCGGAAAGTCGATCGGAGCCTCACGAAATCCTACAAACGCTTGTCCGTTCCGCATGATGTTGTATAGCTGGTCAAAGGCGAGTGCCTGTGCGTACTCTAGAACAAGTCAATGACCATCGCCCAGAAATGCAGAACAGAGCATCGTCATACCACGCCGGGAAATGAGCCAGTCTGCATGCAGTCGCGAAAGATCAAGACGAAAGTTGAGATCACCAAATAGAAATGTAAAGTCGAACCGGTCTGTGATATCTGGGGATAGCGTAATGTGAATTGACAAGGGGCGCAGATTAACGCAGTAACGCTCTGACCTTCAGCTACCATCCGTGGGTCATCCGGGTTAAGGAAATCGTCTACTGCCAGTTCATTCTACGCGGATGCTATCATTTAACTGAGACCGACAAAGGCGCCGTAAGAACATACCTTAATTTTCGCTAGGTTGGCTAATCGATGAGGAACCTTGCCCTCGTGCGCTGCATCCAAACAGTATCAGGACCTGAGACGGCGTTCGGGAGAGAATGAAATCACCCGTTAGATGAGCGTTGACGAACAGCAGCGTCGTGTCGGCGATCTTCAAGCTGATCCCGACAGCACCCTTGTTGCCTACCCGCCCACCGATAAGACCTGCGGTCACTGCGGACTTGGACGTGCCTTGACGGCCACACTTTCAACACCTTCCTCCGGCAATGTGTTGGAGGAAAAGACTGACCTCGCACGAGATGTTTGGCACCGCGATGTACAAATATCGCGAGGTAGATCCCCATCAGACGCTCCTTTACGAGCATCTCGTATGGGCCCCTTGTTCCCGACTTGAAACGACGCCTCATGTCGCCAGTCGAATGCGAGGGTCCCAGCTCAGGATGCGGGCTCTTGTCCCTCGCGCGTGCAGCCGGGGCCGACAACGGTCAGTCCATGAACGAAAAAGTCCTCGAGGATGGACGTCCAGCCAGAGTGGTGAGGGGCGGGCTCATCGTCACGTTGCTCGGACCTCGAAGGACGTCTCTCGAACGGAGGGTCAGAGGGCTCTTTCTCGTCATTGTCGCGGTCTCTGTCTTTCTCCTTCTCTTTGTCGCCACCCCCCAATTTAAAAGCCTGCGCCAAGGCCGAGTGGTATGCCCGATAAGCTTGGGCACTCCTGTCCGGCGCTAGGCGATGTGAATCTAGAGTGCATGAGAAACGAAAAGATGGCGCACATGACGACGAGATGATATGTATGCTCTGAATCATGAGGGACTTGAGGAAGACCCTTGGAGACATGGTCTTCCGGCGGTGCATTGTAGATGGGAACGTGTCCCAGGAGCTCCTGCAGGTCGCCCTGAAACACGGGTGGCTCGTGAGAACCGGACGTACCGGCCACCGAAATGAGGAATAAGGTACCTTGGGGAGGGACTCGTGCATGTTCCATGTCACAATGCGGACTTTGAGGAAGGTTGGCTGTCGTGGAGGCGCTTGTGATGGAGCAGTGGATGATGATTGGCATGTTTCCATCGGAGGACAGGTGAGCTGATAATGGGCTCTGTGGGAGGAGAGCATGCAGGCGTGTGAGCAGGGCTGTTCAGAGCGTGACGATGTCAGCGAAGGGGCTCGAATACGTGGCGCTAAAAGGCGCGCCTGGTCGCGATGGGCCAGCCTCTGGCGATGCGGGCGAGTCTGAGGGAGGTACTGCGGTGCATGAAAAGTGTCGGGTGAGTGTGAGCAGTCTGGGGAGAGCGACGAGTGAATGAGACGCATGAGATACGCAGGAAAAGTTGGGGGTCGCTTGTCGTGTCGTCGGGAAAAGGCTAATAATATAATAACATAACACAATCACGTCACACGACAACCAGGATCTCTTTCTACTACTACGACAAATACAAGAGATGAAACAACGACCCCCGATTCTACCAAACTCAGAATATGGCGTCCACAATACCGCCGCCAATCGCAGCACCTTGACAAGATCAATCTCAGTCGCTATCGATAGTCGATGCTCGTGGAAACCACAGACCTGCACCAAAACCTACGCCACCAACAGCAGAGGTCGCCAGCTGTGTGGACGATCATTCGAGTCAGTTCGGTTCAAATCGCAGACACGCACCACTTGGCCGAGACCGCCAAAGCGATTGGATTTGGGTGGTTGGCTTGGGGGCGCTTGCTGGACCATAACCTGCTGCGGTGGAGGTTGACCTGGCGGGCCCATGTACTGATTATACACTGGCATTGGCTGAGGTTGATATCCCCCTTGGGGAGGCCCATCATAGGCGGGCTGGTAGGGTGCGGATGGGGCACTGTTATACGGCACAAGAGAAGGCGTAGGGGCTACCGCCACGGTTTCACTTGGCGGGGGGTATGAGGGAGGGCCGACAGGCCGAGAGACCTTCTCAACATAACTGGAGGGGAAGAGTCCCTGCCTTCCGTTGACCTTGCCAGTCCACCAATCTGAATTCGTTTCAGGCGACCACCTCGATGATATCACCCGCGCGGAAGGACAGATCATTGGATTCCTGGAGCAGACGTCTGTCAGCGCTTAGGCAGCGGAGAGGCACGGGGAAAGGGTTACAGATCCGTCCTCGTTGTAGGCCCAGAGGGCTTTCGCTCGCTGCACGGCAGAGGGCGGTTGGGATATGCGGCGAGGGGGGGGGACCGATGGTGGTCTAGGGGAACGATCATTCTCGGTCGACGACTGGGACAGAGGAGGTGGAGATGGCACTGTCAAGCGTCTCGTCTGTTCTGTGAGATCGCGGAGGGCGACATCACTTGGGGTTGGGAGCTGGGAAAGGATGCGCTGTCCGACAAGAGGAGAGATCTCATTCTGCGCGATGAGGAACTCGATGTTCTGGCGAGTCTGAGATACGATATGAGCCATCATGGCTGAAGGGTGAGGGTGATGAGGTGACCGTTGTGGTGTGCATTTCTGGCACTTTGTTGGGAGGGCAAACGCACCGCCGCACCGCCTCGTCCACGTGTTCCCCTTCGCGTGAGGCGCGCTTTGTCGAGCTCGGCTCGAGCGAGCAAGGCTTTCTTGTATGCAGCAATATCATGAACGTCACACGGCTGCAACAACCACCTCCAATACAGCCAGGTTCTGCAAGGCCTGCATCAGAGGCACAGGACTCCACCCCAGACGTGCGTCTCTTTACATCCACCTTCATCTTTGTGCTCAAATCCCCGTCCATCCCAGTTTCTGTCCATAAGACTCGTCAATAAACGCGCACGCGCCAAGCTCTCCCCCGAACCACTTGACCTTACCCCAATTCCAAACAAGGGTCAACTCTTTGTCGTCGCGGGCTCCCTCGGATGGTTTGTGGCCATAATCAGCACCGATACAGGACTTGGTACGTACCGTACTATGCTCATGTTTACCCTTCTGAGTACCCTCCCTCAAGCTCTCGCTGCCTCTCCACTCGCGGACCTCCGCTCCCACTTGTCCTCTCTTGACGTAAAGTCTGATAATGCCTTCGAACCGCAGCGCAAGATCCCCTTCTCTTCTGTCACTCCAAATTATCTTCTTTTTGCCCTCAATGACACTAGGCTCGTCGTCGGTCTTATACAGGGCCCAGTCATCGTGTTTGATGCTTCGGCCATCTGCTCACCGGGGGATAATCAAGTCGCTCCATTACATACGTTCCTGCCAACCACGCCAGCTCCGACAGCCGTCCGCCAAATGTACGCAAATCCAGGTGATATTCCTGAGCTTGTTGCCCTTTTACGGGAACCAGATGGCAGTCCTGATAGCCAACTGGTCCAAGTCATAAATGTCTCAACCATGCAGTCTATCGCCGGGTGGAGCAGTGGAGGGTCACCGGAGACCTTTCCGACAAGCAGTAAGGTTGACCCACTTCTCTTAACAATGTCCTCGCTGAGTAACTTCATAATAGTTTCTTGGTCCCCCAGAGGAAAGCAGCTTGCCATTGCTCTTCAAAGCGGCGACATTGTCACATTTTCTCCCAATGAGACCCACCAGGCCAAGTCCTTTGTCTCTCATCCTCCCTCCATGCAAGGCCAAAGCCTCATACACGCAACGTGGCTCTCTAATCCCGCGTTCTATGCCATCTTTGCCCCTCCTGGTCCGCTGGACCCCCAGGTCGACCAGAATCATATGGTCATTGTACACGACACAAAGCGTCCGGATACTTCCGCAGACATCGTTCTCCCAATCAACTTTTTCCCCAGCGGTATTCGCCTTCCGGGTGCATTCACGATTACGCTGAGGGGATGGGATCCCGCCAAAGTTCTCCTTTTAGTCGGAGACAGCACCACCTCTGATATTGGGCTTGTCTGCTGCACTGTCGACGACAAGTGGCAGAAGCTGTCGTTCGACGAAGGTGCACCTTCCATGCCGCTTGATGCGGACCAGAACGAGACGACGATGATTGGATTCGAACTGGACCTTAAGAACACGACCCCATACGATGTCACTACATCAACTGGCGAAACTGTGTCCGTCCCACCTCCACCAGTTGTCTGGGCTTATGCAAGCGACGGGACAGTCACAGCGTGGTACGTCGTCAATACTCAGGGTACTCAATACCCTGGCATGGGGCAGGCAACTGCCCTCTCGCCTCTATCTGCCCCTACCGTCCCTGTGTCAGCGACAAGTCCTTTTTCTCAAGCCGTCCAACCTGCTTTCGGACACACATCGTCGCCTGCGTTTGGTCAATCTGGTCAGCCCGGTCTCACGTTTAGCTCGGCTGCGCCTACTTTCGCCCAACCTGCATTTGGTCAGGCATCGACGCCTGGGTCTGCGTTTGGGCAACGTCCCACCTTCGGAAGTACTGGGTTTGGTCAGACGTCAGCTGCGCCGACATTCGGTCAAGCTCCTCCCTCGGGCCAAACTTCCTCTGGGGGAGCGTTCGCCTCGTTTGCCTCAGCGCCAGTTAAATGGGGTCAAGCAAACTTTGGATCGGGTCTGACCGGTTTCAGTGCCGCACCTCCCCCTCAGATCCAACCCACTGAATCGACCGAGTCGATGTCAACTGATACCAGCCAGGAATTGTCGTTTTTGGGGATGTCCCTTGGCGAGAGTATAGACGATACGCAGCGGAAAGCAGGACTGGGGACGACTGGTATGTTCGGCGTTCCTTCGTCAGCCGCACAGTCTCCACCCTCCCAAGCCTCTACGTCCACATTTGGCGGTGGCCCGTTCTCCCTCTCTCCAGGCGTTGGCGCATTCGCAAAATTCGCACCTTAAGCCGGTAGACGAGGCTGCCAACACGTCCGCAGTCGAGGCTCCCAACCCGTCATCGGCGTTTACCCAGACGGGATTTGCTGCCTCCCGCTTTTGGTCAATCCGCTTTCGCTCAGTCGACGGCTCTTGGGTTCAGTAAGTCAGGGCTTGGCACCCCCATGTCTACGACGCCCATTGTGACGCCCATCAGTGCCACGTCCCCCTCAACTTTTACCAGCGGTGGAGCATTCACCGCGTTACGCTTCGGGAGGACCTGCAACGCTGAGTGGCACCAAGCAGGCGGAAGCCAAACCAGGGGCCTCAGCCACGGGTGGGGGTGCAGGGTTCGGCGCGTTTGCTTCTGATGGTCCCTCTGTTTTTGGCCAGGTCGCGTCACACACATCCGTGCCTGCATGGAAGACTAGTGGGGACGCCACATTTGGTAGTGGCACTGGGTCAACTGTCTTTGGTGGGACATCCTCGTCCTCACCACTTGTGCAAGCTACTACCCCTGTAAAGACTCTTTCGACTTCAGCTGAACCTGCTGCAAGCACTACGCCTGCCTTCTCGCCTCCTGCAACCACCTCGGCTGAGAAGGCGGCCACGCCAGTTGCGACCGCACCGACATCAACGCCTTCCTTTGTTGCTGCTACTCCTTTACGAGAATCTCAATCGCCACCGTCAACAGACTCCAACGCACCGACCCCTCCGCCGACTGCAGTCGCCTCTGCTCAGCCGGCTGCTCTGCCAGCAAGCACAACGCCTGCGGGCCCTCCTCCGGTCCCCAACGCGTTCATGGGCCTCAGAATGAGCTCTGGTTTTGGGCTGTCAAACTTCAATGCTAAAGACTCTCCGTTCGCAAACCCAAAGCCAGTTTCCCAGACTGTCAGCGCGTTTGGAGGGGGACAGTCATCGGCCCCAAAAGCTCCTGTGCCAGCAACTCCTGGTACCGTCTTCGGTCAGACCAGCGCCGTCGGCCCAGCTCCGAAGCCAGTCTCTGCATTTGGACAACCCGCGTTTGGTTCTCCATCTACGCCCACCTCTCGTGCCACCACTACGCCGAACAGCACGCAGATAGCATCAAGCAACGCTTTCAGCGCGTTCATTGGCACGCCAAGCGCCTTTGGGAAGGCTGGATCAGGGTCGTCATTCAATGATTTGCTGCGGAATGCTGCGTCGCCACCCGACGGCACCAAATCGAAGGAGATCCCGAAGACGCCTGACCGTGCTCCCGTGCCTACCACGATGGCGACACCCAAATCGGCGTTTGACAAGTCACCGACCCCGCGACCTGCGACTATCCTTGCTTCGCATGACTCTGAAGAAGAAGGCGAAGGGGAGAAAGATAAAGGCGGAGAGCGTCAGAGCGTCTCCGCCGCGAGCTCGTTCAGCAATTTGTCCATGTCATCGTCGTTCGTTGACGTCCTACACGAAGATGACGAGGAAGAACAGGAAGAAGAACCAGCTGCCGCTTCCTCAGAAGGTGGCGATGGTGAGCTAGGAGAGCAACAGCTTGATGAGTTCCTCTCAAATACGGATTCGGAAGGAGAGACGGACGAAGAGGAGCCAGAGGCGGAGGAGCTGAAGGGCGAGGGTAAGGGAGACGACGGGGGTGAGGCAGAGGATGTGCAACCGCAGGAAGAGTCAGAAGATGAGGAAAACCAAGCGCCCTCACACGATGAAGCTGACCCCACATTGGTTCCTTTGCCACCGTCGCGCTCGCCTTCAGGTACTCCCGAGGCCGAAAAGCCGTTACTCAATGTACAGTCAACACGTCTCCCTGAGCAAACGCCACCAGCGTCATTGACTCCCCGCGCGCGAACCACAACACCGCCAGGGTCGCCGGCGACTGCGCCATTGTCATTGCAGACTCCACTTCAGCAGCCGACGCCCACAGCCCCATCGCTTTCGCCGTCCCCAGGTTTCCGCCGGTAGCCTCGGCAGACCCAGCACGCGTCCACTCCGCAGCTCGCCCCTCGCAAACACGCCAGTATCAGGTGGAGACGAGGAAGAAGTCAAAGGCGAAAAACCTTCGCTTAAACCACGACCGGCGTCGCCAAAAACACCGTTCGGGCAATGGGATGGCGCCTCCAAAGCGCCACCCTCTCCCCCGCCTGCGGAAATCATAGTAACGACGGAGCCTCCGGTTAAAGAGGAGCCCTTGGCTGACCAGCCCTTCAACGCGCCGTCCTCGTCTGCGGCAGCGAGACCAAAGACCCCGCCACTGCTCACAACGAAGGGGGTCCCCCTCGACAACACAGCTTCCGCTTCTGCTGCTACTGCGCAGGTTGTGACGCCCGCGCCAACGCTAGACTTGAACAGCTTCTCGCTTGGCGCTTTTCCGAAACCCATCACAAAGTCCACCACGGAGGATGCAACGAAGCAGCCCATTACCACGGCCGTTCCCAGCCCATTCGCGGGGATTAAGCTCGGCACATTCAGTCTCTTGCCAAAGCCTGAACCGGGTTCGGAGGCACCAGTCACTGATTCCAAGCTCACGGCTGGCCCTCTCTTTGGGACGAAACCCCCAGTTGTCTTAGGGACCACACCTAAGTTTCCATTCGCACCTGCGACTTCGTCACCCGCGGTTGGAGGATCACCTGGTGCTGCCACACCTGCTACGGGTGCGAGTAGCGTGCAGAGCACCACCCTGCGCACCCAGGTGGCACCCTCGCTTGTCACGCCATCTAAAGATTTACCCTCGCAAGATCCGATGCATCCAATGCAGGTCCAATTTTTGGAACTATATACCGAAGC
The DNA here is from genome assembly GCA_025769875.1 of Russula earlei. NCBI lineage: Eukaryota > Fungi > Basidiomycota > Agaricomycetes > Russulales > Russulaceae > Russula > Russula earlei. Next base: position 141,387 of record JAGFNK010000004.1, read on the forward strand.
CGAAAAAGAGGTGGCAGCTGTACGTCGACTCCCTCGTTCACTGGTGCTTTTGCCATTCATCGCTGTGCCTCCCCTTAGTTGATGGGCCTTACTCGTGATGCTCGCATCAGGCGAGAACGGATAGTCCGGCCTGCATCGTCTCCGCCGTCTGTCGAGGTCCTCGAAGGACTCGCAAAGTCTATTCGTGAAATTTTAGGAGATATCGAACAGAGCGAGCTCGCGCGGGGCGAGGACCATGCCATGATCAGGGAGCTTGAGATTGGCGTGCTTAAGGGTGCGTTGACCAGTGCGGAGAGAGGCGCGCATCGAAGGCTGATTCTCGCGTCACGCATCCGTTTAGCCAAAACGAGGAAAGAGGAGATTGTGCGCTTCGATAAGGCTCGGTCGGACGTGGAGTTTGGCAAGATGCTCAAGGCGCGAGTTCTCAGCCCGGAGCAAACTGAACTGCAGATACAGTTGCGGCGCGACATTCGGGTAAGTCCAGCAGGGGGGATGAGCGTCCTTGCGCTTGGTATACTTGGGCCTCATGACACGTTGTAGTCTATCCAGGACCGGGTCACAAAACTGGAAGATCGTCTAGAAGCGTCCAAAAAGAAGCTCAACGAGTTCAAGACGGGAAGGCCCTCTATCAGGTGAGCGTCCCTCTGACGCCCTCCTGATATCCCTGGCTTACACACGTTTCAGACCGCCATCGCTGGACACTATAAATCGCACGTCCCGGAACATCAACATCGCGATTCGCCAGCAAAGCGGGGACATCTCTGCCCTCTCATCGCGCATCGCAAAGTTGAACATCGATGACGGCAGTCCTGCGAGCACGCCGGCACGCGCTCGCGAACGGGACCTTGTGCGACGCCCGTTTGACGTGACCCCACACGTTGCAAGCACGACCGCCGCGGCGCTGAATGCCGAACAGGCCGCGCACCGTCTCAAGGAGGCGCTTCTGTCCGTGCGCAAAGAGCCGCTCCTCAACACGCAAGCAGCGGAAGCCAAGCCAGCCCCGCGGGCATTCGACACGCCGCAGAAGCCTGGCGCGGAGCTCGGCTCGAGCGGAGGCAGCTGGAGCGGCGGAGAAGGAGGAGGGCTGTTCTCGACACCTTTCACGCTTCCACGGCTAAGCGCATCTGAGAGTTCGAGCTGGGGAACCTCGCCACTCGGGAGCGTTGGGAGACGCGGTGCTGCACAGGCACAGAAACACCACGCAAAATCGGTGGCGCTGAAGAGTACACCCGCAGCGGGATCCGCGTCAAAGCCTGCGTTCGACTGGGGTCCCCTCCCTGGGATAAAACCGATGACGACGCTTTCGTCGGATTTGAGGTCGAAGGTTACATAGTCTCACTGGAGGACCGCATTTGCTTCGGATAGATTGTTTTTTTTTTTTTGTTGGGTACGAGAGCCACGGGTAGCACGACAAATGTAACATCGTTCAAGTTCTACTCTTTCGTTTTCCTAGCTCGGTTCCTCCCCGTCTGAAAACTGACCTTCCTCCGGCGTGCCATTGACTTTTGAAGCGGATGGGTGGTTCTCAGGCTGTCGTTCACATGGATCGTGGATGATTGCTTCAAGATGAGCGAGTGCGGCCTGTGCAAAAGACAAAAGACGTGCACGACAGGAAGACAAAACGGAGGGAGAGGGGGAAAAAAAAAGTGTCTAGTAGGGCTGAAAGCGGTTATCGTTGGTAGGAGCACTGCGCACCCTGCCGACCTCGCTGAGCTCCTCACCCTCTTCACCGTTGAACGCTTCAAATGCGGTGGCATCCGCATCGACGTACGCGTCGTCTTCGTCCCCGTCTCCGTCCCCGTCCCCGTCGTCGGACTCTTGTGGATCGGGGTGAAGAGAGGCGCAATACGAGAGCGCTTCGAAGATGGGCTCCACTGCGGCGACGACGATGAACGGCAAGTTCAGCTCGTTAGTCAAAAAGGCACGGAACGTCGCACAAAAAGAAAAAAAAAAGGGAGAGAAAGTAGAGGATGGGCCAGGGCCCGGGACGCACGAGAGGAGACGCCTTGGGGCGTCAAGCTGAGCTCGCGCATGCCCGGCGTGTCGTCGTCGTCGTCGTCGTCCAATGAGGCCGCGGGAGGCTCGTCGAGCTGGCAGTACAGAAAGGGGCCAGAGTCCCCGCGCGATGTCGCGTGGAGCGATATGGACGGGTACTCGATCTGAAACGCGCGACCGGTCGACGATTTGAACGCGAGGACGCTAAAAAAAAAAAAAAGGAGGGAATGGGCCACGTCGTGAGCGGGCGGCGTCGGATGGCGATAGATCCCAGAGCGGAGGAAAGTGACAGAGACCTGTCGATGATGTAGAGCGTTCCTCGTGCGCCGTCCTCGGGAGAGAAACCGTCGAGGGGAGGATCGAACGCGACGCGGACGTCGTCCACCTTTTGTCTGAGGACCGGAGGGATGTCGCTGAAGGAGGCGGGGGTGGCGCCGGTGAGGGACCTGTGTTCGTCTATGGAGACATGGTTGGGGATGGCGTCGATGAATGAGACTGCGGGCATCTTTGGAGAGTTGAGGTCCTCCGGTTGGGTTGGGTTGGTCGTCGCTTTGCTCGCTTGCACATAAATCACGTGATGTTCGGGTGGAAACATATGTATGGCGAGTACAGTACTGTCGAACAACAGAGATGTTGAAATCTCGGGTTTATCAGGACAGAGGGGGGACAACGCTCGGTTTGAATAACTCTGGTTCCCGAGGGGCACTCAACACCGGACGGACGACGCAAGTCGACATTTTCGGCGGTACACGGCACTTACGTAAGTTTGGGCGAGGCTACTTGCCGCTGCGGCCAGGGTGGGTCCCATCACAGATTCTGACTTGAACCACGACTCCCTTCAACGACTTGTTCAATCCGCTCTTCGCCACATCTCCTTTTCCCCCACGACCCCGTGTTGCGCAGCGTGGTCGTGGTCAAAGCACAGCATTACATCTATCTCCCGAGTTGCCCCCACAGCACAGCACCGCCTCCACTCCGAGGATAAACCTCGCTGCTGTACAACACCTTCACGCGCAGCAGCAACCACCCCGTCTTCCATACACCTCTACCTTTCCTTGGTTTCGCGATCGCAAGAACATTTCCTGATCCCCCCTTCCTTCCGTCATGTCGTTCTTCGACAAGATAAGAGATAAGCTGATCCCCGACGCATCCAATATGCCAATGTCGACGTCCGCGTCCGGAGGCATCGGAAATGGGCGTGGTGCATTGGGATTCGAAGACGAAGTGAGCGTCCTTTTACCTTTTCGTTCACGGTGATCCATTTGCGCAACGCGAGCGAGCCCGTCGCCTTCGTCTATTTTGGCCACCCTCAACCCACTTTACGTAACGGTGTTCGTTCTCCTGAACGCCTGCCCATGGCCACCGCTTCAGACGGGCTCCTTCGTGTTCTTGATTCTCATCCCTCTCCTATGGGTTTTATGGCTTTGGGTTCATACCTTGGCTGCATTTTCTCCGCGGCAGGCACTGACCGTTCTGGCTCTCAGATGATCGTTTCGAAACCGGCTATCATTTGCCACACCTCTCAGGCCTTCTTCGGCTTCCTTGCTATGTGCTGCTTTGCTAGCGTCGCAAGCTTCCAGGCACGCTTCAAGATAGGTCCCTGTGCGTATTCTTCTCTTCCTTGCCACAGGACGCGTCGCTGACGCGCGACTCGACATCGCTAGCCGGGTTGTCGGGATTCGCCATCTTTATATCCCTCGCAGGGATGTTCCTAGCCCTCTTTTTACTCCTAGTCCCTTTGCTCAATGAAAAGTTCGACAAGCTGACGCGGGTGGCACGCGCGCTGAAGGAGGATCGCACAACGTTTGTGCTCGTCGGCACGGGCACTGCCCTCACCTTCCTAATTGCGTAAGTCGTATCCAGCACCCCGAGCTGCCCAACGTTGAACTCTGTCAAGGTTTGTTTCAACGATTTCGGCTTGGACAGAGCCAGGCTGTAAGGATGCGAAGAGCGACCCGCATGCCAAGGCGCTTGGTGACAGCTTTACCAATGCATTGCCAGGCTGGTGTGCCACAAAGAAGGCAGGCGCCATCTTTTTCTGGCTGGCTCTAAGTGAGTTTATCCCCGTTAAGCGGACCATCCTCGCTTATAACCCTTGACCCAGTCTTCTGGTGTGCATCATTCACCCTCACTTTCCTCGAGTGGCGCAGGAACAGGGCATCACGACCACGTGATCCACCCTTTCGAACTGCCCTCCGACGCCCATGATGAGGAAGGTGACGGAGGGTCGACATATGGAGGAGTCCCATCTTACAAAGAAGAAGATGCCGACAATGAGACCCGTTCTCCCTTCTCCGACGCCTATCGCTATTCTGGCGCGTCGTCCACGGCGGCTGGCAATTCTGCAGCCTTTTCGTCCCCTGGAAGGTACAACATTCCATCTGCGCCACAACCACGTCCAAGCCTGGACGCGTACGGTGCATTCTCTGACCCCGCTCCCAGCGGGTTCGGTGCCCCCTCGAACGACGTAACGGGAGTGAGCCGGACGATGCAGTACGCGGATCCGTACGCAGCTGTCCGTGCTTCAGTCGCAAGAACATCCCCACCGGCCTACCAATGACCCTAACTGTGTAGTTGTATTACCGTGACTGCGAATTTTACTATGGACTGGTCATATTATTCGTTACACGACCCGAGACGACTATATTTATTCACCTCTGCCAATCGTAAAGGCTGCTGCTGCTTTGCTCTTGTTGAGCCTGTTTGTGGTTAAATTATGTAATCTCCTGTTCATTTTCCCCCTCCCATGTCTCGAGATCAGCCAGGCTTGTTTTCAAGCGTTCTTGGCTATCTATCCCGCGAAGTACAAGATTTTGTGACAAACGCAGCTGGTGGTAGTACAACTGGGGTGAGCGCCCTAGCCCAAACTCCCCAGATCCATCCTAACCTCTGCGTGGAAGGTTGTCGCGTCCTCCAGCTCGCCGTCCCGTGCAAAGCCGAAACGAGATGCTCAATCCTCCAGGAAAGGGCGTCTGAATTTGCACGAGCAAACTCAAGGCGAGGAAGAAGAATGGCCAGAGCGACCACATGCGTCTCGTAGATCGAACAGTAGCAGCCGAACCCAACGCAGAACATCGTCCTCTCCGACGCCCTCCCCCCCTCGCGGAGCACCGCAGCATCTACACCGCCCTGTCTCCTCGCGCCGTCGAAAACGATCTCCGCGTGCGACATCCAACCCCCGCCACATATCACCGTCCCCATTGCTCGACGCCCGCGCCTTTCCCGAAGAACACGACGACGACGCAGGCGCGAAAAGTCTGCAGGAAGAAGACGAAGAGCCCACGCCACCCCCTCTTTCCCGCACCCTACGCCGCCACCCGTCCGTCACGATGCCCGGTTCCCTCTTCCCTCGCAGCCCATCCATGGTCCCCGAAGCGCCCGCCGCCGCCGCCGTGGCGCTGTCACGCCACGTGCACTTCCCCACTCAACCCACCCACCTTGACCACGGGTTTCCCTCTCCTGGACCGTCGAGCTCTCCGGAGCGCCCGAGGCCTCCTCTGCCCAGTTCGATTCCCCGCAGACCTCGCGCGGGGTCCGTCGGCGATGCATCCCGGCGGAGGGCGCAGGAGGACGACGCAAATGCGGGTGATGATGCCGTGCCGCCGGGGCCGTCGGGGAAGTGGAAGGGAAAGCAACGCGCCATGCCGGACGTTCTTCCGCAGAGCGAGGAGGGGTCCCCGCGGCCGATCGGCTCCGGGAGAGGTGAGGGATACGCGAGGCTTGAGCCTGCGAGTGCGGACACGTCTGGCGAGATTCGCGTGCGCGGGAAGGAGCGGGAGTTGTCCGCCGTGCGGGAGGAACGGAGAGCGCGTGAGTCGTGGTGGGAGACCGAGGTGGAGACGACGGTCATTCGGGAAGAGAAGGCAGAGTACGAGGATAAGATCAGGCGGTTGGAGGAAGAAGTCCAACGGCTCAGAGCAGAGGTGCGCATTAAACTGCCCGTTCCACGTTTTCTGTCCGTGCTGATAATTTCTTTTTGTTTGTTTTTTTCAAAAAGTTGGCGAAGCGGCCCACACGGACAACGACATCCACAGAATACGAGTATTCGCATCTCATGCCCCCACCCCCTCCCCCACCGCCACCGCCACCACCAATACCCCTTGTCCTCCCACGGATCCCGACCACGCCCGCGACGGCGCATGTATCTTTCGCTGATGTCCGTGCGCACCTACGACATGCTGGTCAACCTGTGGAAGCCCCAATCAATTCGTCGTTCACAGTGGCGGCACGGGTCGGGCAGCCCACGATCGGTGTCCCCGCGGACAAAATGGCGGAATTCCTTCAAGAAATGAAAAGTGTGCGACTGAGGAAGGTGCTCAACGCTCCCGCAGACATGGGTCGATCACCTCCTCGTGCGGCCTCTGCCGATAGTTCGTTCATTGGTGCGGGTATCCAGCGGCCGCCGCGCCCGCCCGAAGGCATGGTCACCTTGGGCGAGAAGCGGAAGAGAGAGGTGGACACCCTGGCGAAGGAGGGTGTGTTGTCCATCAGGCGTCGACTGATGGGTCCCCGCTCAGCAAACTCGTCCATCTACTCTACAAACACCAGCTTCTCCGAATCTCAACCCCAGTCTCAGTCTCAGTCTCAGAGCCAGGGCCAGAACCAATCAGAGGCGGGGCCTTCAAAACCGTCGCGCTCGAACATACCTGTACCCGTTCGAGCTTGGCCGTCGAGCTCTCTGGATGGAACAGACGTCACGCCTTCCCTCACGTCAGACGGCGACGCCGAGCAGGGACCAGATGAACCGTTACCCCCCACGCCTCCTCACGTCCCCACAGTTGACGTCGAGGCACCGGGGGAAGCACAAGAGGCGTTCCCACCGCCGCCGGCGCCTCCTCCGTCCGGCCCTGAGAAGTTGGCGCCGCCGGTGCTCCTCCCTCCTACGCCTCCCCGGACACTTGGGATGTCAGCTCGGAGCGTATTTGAAAAACGTCCGCCGCGGTCTCCGCTCCCAGCACCCACCCCACGCAAGGCTCGGCCTCCATCGCGGCCCGCTGTGCGTCGTCGCATAGTGGACGAATCCGATGATGACGAGGAGGATGACCCGTTGGCGAGCCCCGCGTTTGACTCGCCGCTCATGGCCGCTGCCGCTGCCCGAAAAGAGCGAAAGCCCGCTACGATGACGGCGACGAGGGGACATGAACAGCAAGGACGCCGGCGGAGGAGCGTGTCGACGCGGCAGAGCTCTCATACGTCGAGCAAGGATAAGGCGGCGCGAAGACGGACGCTGGACGTGGAGCTTCGTAACTCGGACGGGGTCACCGATGAGGATCTCCGAACGCTCGACATCGAGCCACACGTGTTTTCCGCCATGGGCTCGGCCAACGGTAGGCACGGACGGAAAGGTTTCTTAGCTCACGGGGGAGGTGCTGGTGTGCCCATTTTTATGAGCGCTTCCGATGGCCCGGGAACGGATGACGACGGGAGCGACGTGGAAATCATTGAGCGTCCGCCACCGGTTCCACCGCCACTGCCGAGAAGACATAGGGGACGTGCCGTCGTTGGCGCACGGAGGAGGTGAACATAACATCTGTACATGGATCTATGATGGTTCTGTTCTGTCGCGAACCTTGTTTTAAGTTCCTTTTCGTTCATCCTGTTGAAATGGTGTGTTGTCTCCAGGGCTTTGGTTTTTCATGTTGTCGCCTCACCGAGGTCGTGCGTGCTGCATTGGATTTCATCATCGGTCGGCTCCGCGTTTGTCGGTCGTCGGTCGGGTCGGATGTTTCGGTGGCAAATGCAACGGTTGAATGCTCGACCTTTCTCTTTTTTGTACCATCATGACCGCAACCGCCGTGCTCGTCATCCCCGACGAAATCATCGCTGCACTCTCCAAGAAATCACAGGCGTGCATAGAGCGGCTGCGCAAGCACAAACCTGATCTAACGAACGAGTGCGTTTGGCGTTTATTTCTGATTGATCGGACCGTCTGGCCGGCTTCGGGTTGGTTGGGATGGAGCCCTAAAACCGTATCTTGCTTCCCCCCCCTCTACAGGCACGCGAATCTTTACAATCAACCTTCCGTCAACAGGCTCGCGGCCGTGCTGGTTTTGTTGTATGAACGCGCGGGCGGGCTACGCGTGCTCCTGACCACGCGCTCGAAGGAGCTTCGCTCGCATCCGGGGCAGACGGCCCTCCCGGGGGGGAAAGCGGACGAAGGGGACGCGGGACTGGTCGAGACGGCGGTGAGTGGTCGCGGACGAACCACCGCCGGATCCCCGCGCTGATTGACGCCTGGCCCCTGGGCGATTTTCCCTTTTTCTCCTCTGCCGCCTCGTTTTTTTTTTTTTTTTTTTTTTTTTTTCGTTAGCTGAGGGAAGCGAATGAGGAAGTCGCGCTCCCGCTGCGCTCGCCGCACGTTCACACGCTCTGCACGCTCGAGCCGTTCGTTTCCCAGCGCCGCCTGCTGGTGACGCCCGTGATCGCGCTCCTGGACGACGTCTCGGTCTTGGAGGAGCTGCGCGCGGCACCGCGCGAGGTCGCGCGCATATTCGATCACCCGCTCGAGGCGCTGCTCGAGCCCGAGCTGGCGCGCCGGGAGGAGCTCGCGGCGCTTGGGGGCGAGGATTGGCCGTACGAGACAGAACTCCATGTGCGTCGTCACTTTCTCGAGATTTTTTTTTTTTTCTTTTTTTTCTTTCTTTTGTTTTGCGGCCTCCCACTCCCACTTCCCGTTTCTTGGTTTCGTTTTTCTCCATCCCCCCCCCCCCCCGGGTCATTTTTGCGTCTCACGGTTGCTCCCCGATTCAAACCAGAATACCACGGACGTCCCGTGGTTGGGAGGCATGTACCGCATGCACCGATTCCGGACCACCGCCTCGCCAGTGAAGGGATTTACGGCCGACATTCTGGTATGCAACCCCCTTCCCCCCGTTCCATCCTTGTCTCTTCTCCGTTGACGAGCTGCACGAAAAAAATCTAGCTCGCCACGGCGGCGATTGCATACGCCCGCGAGCCGGTGTTTCAGAGGTGGGGGGAAGGGCAGTTGAGGACATTCGCGGAGGTGCTGCCAGCTGTGGAAGCCGTTGCTGCCCTTTCACAGCCGTCGCCACCGGATGGACATTATGCGCCAACTATGACTGTCAAGGCATGAGAGGTAGTAGACAGAGAGAGAGCGTGACCATTACTACTATGATAGAATTATTATAATAATAGACCGGCTCCGCGGCTCCCCCCAATCAAAGGTTCTCTGCTGGGCGTCTCGTTTCCCGGCGGAGGTGAGCGTGCTGCTTGTCTCTCGTCTGATGCCCCTGCAACCTGTCCGTTTACATGACATAGATGTCACTGCTATTCAAGAATTTCCGCGTGCATCAGGTCTTCGGTGCCAACACCGATGTCGGCAAAACGATCCTCACCTCCGGCCTTGTACGAGCCTCCGCGGCCAAAAAGAATCATGTCTTTTATCTCAAGCCGGTGAGCACGGGGCCCATGCACGACGCCGACGACGAGTAAGTCCTCGCCCGCTGGACCTCCGAGACGATTGATGAGGGGGGACGTGTAGGCACGTGAAACGATATGCGGGTCCTCTCGGAGCCCTCGTGACCGCTCGCTGTCTTTACCGCTTTGACGAGCCGGTCAGCCCACACCTGGCCGCGGAGAGGGAGGGTGCGCAGGTGAGTGAGTCGACGCCCCCTCGCGCGCGCGCGCGTGTGCTCTCCGTTACCCGGACTGGATCGACGGATTCCCTCCTCACTTTCTTTTAGAACGTGCCCACCGACGACGCGTTCGTGACGTCCGTGGCGAGCTACATCCGCAAATGCGCGTCCGGGACGACGGAGAGGTCACACATGTACATCGAGACTGCTGGAGGTGAGGCTTGGGGTCCTTCCGTGAGGTCCTTGCGGCGTTGCCTGATCTCCCCCCCTCCCCCCGCCCCCACCGCTGCGTTTCCGGCAACCACGCGTCGTCTTGACCGCGCGTCTTGTATCGGTCAGGCGTCCACAGCCCGACGCCATCCGGCACGACGCAGCTGGATAGTTACAGGCCCCTCTTCCTCCCCACCATCCTCGTCGGCGACTCGAGGCTCGGCGGCATCTCGTCCACGATTTCCGCGTACGAGTCTCTGCTGCTCCGGGGCTTCGTCGTCGACGCCGTCTTGCTCTTCAAGGACCCGTATCACCGCAACTCGGAATATCTGGAGCCCTACTTGGCGGAGCGCGGTGTCAAGGTCTCGGCGGTGGATCCCCCTCCTCCTCGAGAAGCGGACGCGAGAAAAAATTTTATGGTCACGGAGGAGTACTACCGCAAGCTCGCATCCGATGACCGTGCTGGCGGGCTCCTCGGCGTCGTCGAGCATCTGGATGAGAGGCACGAAGGGCGCATAAAAGAGCTCCACAGCATGCCCCGGCGCGCCCTCGATACCGTGTGGTGGCCCTTTGTGCAGCACGGGCTCCTCAAAGGCGAGGGGGACGTGAACGTGATCGACAGCGCGTGGGGGGATCACTTCTCTGTGTTTAACGGACACAGGCGATCATCATCATCATCATCGCCGCCGTCGACGGCGGGGCTCGGATCCTTGTTGGAGTCCCAATTCGATGGCTCCGCCTCATGGTGGACTCAAGCTCTCGGTCATGCTCATCCCGCGCTCACCCTGGCCGCTGCCCGAGCCGCCGGTCGTTACGGACATGTCATGTACCCGCGCGCGATACACGCCCCCGCTTTACGGCTGGCGGAGCGCCTCGTCCACGACGGCCCCGGAAAGGGGTGGGCGGCCCGCGCATTCATTTCCGACAACGGGTCCACGGGGATGGAGATCGCGCTCAAGATGGCCCTGCGGGTCGCCAGCAGGCGTTTCGGATTGGCGCCACGGGAACGCAAGACGATGGGCGTCCTCGGGCTGAGAGGCAGCTACCACGGAGACACGATCGGTTCGATGGACGCCTGCGAGGAGGGCGTGTACACGTGCGAATGGCACCAGGCCAAGGGATACTGGTTCGAGCCGCCGACGGTCGAGATCGAGAACGGAAGGGCGTCGGTCCGCGTTCCGTCGGCGGTGGCGCACCGAGACGTCGAAGGACGGTCGCTGTCGCCGTCGTGGATCTACGACGTCGGCGCGCGCCTGGACACGCCCCTCGCGCGCGCCTATCGGGACCTCGTCGACGGCACCCTCGAGAAGCTCGCGGGACGCCCCGGCGCGGCGCCGCTCGGGGCGCTGGTCCTGGAGCCCCTCGTGCTCGGGGCGGGGGGGATGGTCTTCGTGGACCCGCTCTTCCAGCGCGTGCTGGTCGACGCGGCGCGCGCGCGGGGGCTCCCCGTCGTCTTCGACGAGGTCTTCTCGGGCCTCTGGCGGCTCGGCCTGCGCTCGGCGGCGGCGGCGCTCGGCGCGCACCCGGACGTGGCCGTGTACGGCAAGGCGCTCACGGGCGGGCTGGTCCCGCTCGCGGCGACGCTCGCGACGGAGGACGTGTTCGGCGCGTTCGAGGGCCCGGACAAGGCCGAGGCGTTGCTGCACGGCCACAGCTACTCGGCGTACGCGGTCGGGTGCGAGGTCGCGAACGTGGCGCTCGAGCGCCTCGAGCGCCTCGGAGTCGGGGAGACGTGGAGCGACGCGAGGGCCGCGTGGGGCGCGGTCGGAGTCGCGCGGGCAGGGGCAGGGGAAAGACGTGAGGGGGCGACCCCGGCCAACGCGGGCGGTGGAGCTGCTGCTGCCCCTGCCCCTGCCCCTGCCTCTGCCTCTGCTACGGTGTGGAGCGTGTGGTCTCCCGGGTTCGTCGACGTGCTTTCGAAGCTGGAGATCGTGGACCATGCGATGACCCTCGGCACCGTGCTGGCGTTCAAAGTGAGGGGCGGGGATGCCGGTGCGTTTTTTTTTTTTTTTTTTTTGCTCCTTGCCTTGTTTCCTTAAAGCTTTTGCTCCTGATCGACTGGGGGGGGGGGGGCGCGCCGTCGAAAGGATACGAGTCACACTCGGCAGAAGCGCTACTCAACACGTTGGGTGACGCCGTTGGCGGCAGCGGTCGGAACGTGACCAGCGTGCCGGGGGGCGCACCGTCTGGGATAAATTTTCGTACATTGGGGGACGTGGCATATTTCATGACAAGTCTCAACACGCCGCCTGCCACCATCAGGGCTGTGGAGGACAGGATTTGGGCGGTGCTCGGTCGATAGAGTGCACATCGCGTGTGCAGGTACGTGTACGTGTTAGCGGTACCTTTGCGTTCTTCGTTCATGGAAAACGACCAACTCGTCTGTTTGGAGGCGCAGAATGCCATTCGTCGGCGAAAACATCTCATGACACAGCCTGCGGGAGTCAAACGGATCTAAGGTTTCGACGAGTGTGTATCTTAGAGAGCCAAGAGATCTGACGGGCACGTCAAAATAAAAAAAGAGTACAATTAGCGGTGGAAAGAGCGTGTGTGATCGCGTGACGTGTACAGGTCGAGAAGACTGAAGACCCCTCTCGTTGTAAAAATGGCTCGCGTTCACAACCCGTTTCCCATCGGCCTAGGCGTATATCGCATGACACCTTTGGCCTTTTCACTTTGTAAAGGCTCGAATGAGTTTGGCGGCGATGTGGAGGAAGAATATAGATGCGATAAAGGAGAGCGAGAGGACGAGGACGATGAACGGGTCACTAAGCACGGACGGGATTGTTGGCATCAGCGACAGAGAGTAAGGGAACGAGGGGGGTCGAAGGAAACGTACACTCGAAGCCCCGGTGAGTCGTCCGTGTACAGCTTGAGCATGGTATTGGACGACCCTCCTGCGCCAGCGGCGCGCGAGGAGTTGGGCTTGGAAACCTGCGACGCACCGGCACGTCGGCTGAAATTTTTGGGTGTGTTAGCATAGAGGGTCACCAAAATGAAACCAAAAAAAAAAGGACACGTACCGAATTTGGGCACCGGGCGGTTTGGCGACGGCGCCTGTGGCGGAAGACGATCTGGAAGGGAGGGAACGCGTGGGTGCGTCTGAATCGGACTGGGAATGGGTGGGACATGAGAGAGAATTAAAAAAAAATGAGAGAGAGGGGGGGAAACTTACCATGGTTGTGGGTGTTTGGGTGGGTGGGTGACCGGTCAGTCACCTGGCTTGGGTGGGGGGGTCCGTCGGTTTCAACCTCCGCTTTCGTGCCTCCTCTCTCCAATGTCATCCACGACCGTCCTCGTCTCCTCATTTCCGCCCTTTCCTACCCTCGCGCTCTCCGTTCCCGAGGAGACCACCCTCGAGGATCTCCATGCGGTCCTCTTGGCCCGCTACCCGTTCCTCCCCGCCGCCGCTGCCGGCGCCGACCTGCGCCTCTGTCCCGTCTCGGGGGGCCCGCCCTTCGCGGCCGACGGGACCGCGGCGGCGGCGACGACGACACTCTCCTCCATCCTGGGCCCTCGGCAGCAGCAGCAGCAGCAGCACGCTCACCCTCTGGTCTCCCTCCGGCTGGTTCCGCGCATGCGCGGCGGGAAGGGCGGCTTTGGATCGCAGCTGCGCGCCGCGGGCGGTCGCATGAGCAGTCAAAAGACCAGCAACAACGACTCGTGCAGGGACCTCAGCGGCCGGCGCCTGAGCACCATCAAGGAGGCCAAAAAGTGCGCACGCACCCCCCCCCCCTCCTTTCTCCGCTGCGTCGGGGGGTAATGAGATGACCATGTCAGGTTGGCGGAATATCTGGAGCAAGAGCCGGCGCGCAAAAAGGCCACTGTGGAGGCGCAGCGTGCCAAGCTGGAGGCGCTCGAGCGCAAGCTCGGCATCGACGGGGATGCGGGCCCTGGCTCGTCGTCGAGCGCCGATCCGACTCAGGTTGCCGGGAGGAAGCACCGTTTTGATGACAACGAATATTTGGAGCAGAGCAGGGAACTGGTGGATAACGTGAAGACTGCGGTCACCGCCGGTCGGTCTCCCCTTTCCCCCTCGTCTTTGTTTGGACCCTGCGATCCTGGCCATGCCTATTACTCATGCGATGCTCCTCAGGGCTTCTCAAGAAGCGTAAGAAGGCGAAGAAGGATCAAAGTGCACCGAAACCAAACGTGGAGGCACCACCATGTCAGGGACAAAGAGATGTTCCACATACCGTACCCAGCATAGAGGAGAACCCGGCGGTTAACACCGCAGCCGTGGGTGCTTAGCTGCGACGTCTTTCTCCTTTCTGTTTTATCATCAATCGTCCGGCGTACTTGTAAATGGCTATTCACCCTTCGTTGCTCCATCAGGAACAAAGAGATGTCCCACATACCATGCCCAGTACAGAGGAGATCTCGGCAGTCAACATGGCAGCCGTGGGTGCTTTGCTGCGACGTCTTTTTCCTTTCTGTTTTATCATCAATCGTGTAAATGGCTGTTCACTCTTCATTGCCACATAAGGTTTGACACAACCAATGCGGCAGTCTCGCTGTGCGAGCTAACCGATCTAAAATATTCCTCCATTGTTTTCATTCTCATCCGATGCCAAGCGAATGCGCGATTCGACGTATTCGTTGTTTGCGATACTCGGTGGGGGCAATCCCTGGAACTGTATGGCTCTATTGGCGCTCTATACTTTTCATGTATGTATGTGGGCTATACAGTACTAGCAATCATCTATTGTTACCGCTTCTTTGACGCCGGAAAACACGCGGGTAGCCGTGATGTCCGTGTCACCTGATAGAGCTTCCTTTCCATTCTGTTCAATTCAAGGGGCACAGCCGACGCCGGGGAAACCATCAGTCAGTTTCATCATCGGCGTCGTCGTACCAACTTCCACAGACCCGGCCTCTGAATCGTTTTTCTTTTCGCTCAGCGACGATCTAAGGTTTTGGGCCACATTTGTGCGACAGCCTCGTGTCCTCGCACTTCTCCTGGCAACGAGTCTTTGCTTGTCCGAGCAGGAGGTATAGTTGGCCGTGGGGCAGGTGTCACCGGGTTGGGAATGAAAGGCTGCGCTGCCTCGTGTCCGCACAGGATTGATATTATTACCCTTGGCGGAGGGCCGGGCCGTTGGCCCCGCCCAACGAGGCAGGCCACAACCGCCAGCTTGAACGACCGCCAGCTTGAACGAGCAAACTGTGCCGCGACCGTTCCCCGTCCTCTGTCGATCCCCTCGACTTGGTCACCTTCATCACCGAAGTTTCCATTTTAAAATGTATGCAACGGACAAACTGCCCGGAGGTTGGTCCCCCCACGCACCCGGTCGATAAGAGATCGCCACGCCCTGGAGTGCAGGTCCTAGGGTGGTAGTCCTAAGCGCTCGCACTTGCGCTCGACACATATAAGGCAGCCCTCATGACTCAGAAAGGCGGTCCCAACCCCCCCCTCCCCTCTCAACAGGCGACATGTCCTCTCTACTAAGCATGTGCGACGCATTGTTGTCGATCCCCTTCTATTCATTGCTCATCGTTCCTTTCCTAGGATGCCTGAGCACAACTTCGAAGTCCATGTGCTCAGGACATTCACGCGGGACCTTATCGGGTGGCTAAGCCGCCTCCAGGCATCGTCGCCCCAGGCCGGTAATCTGATCAATCATCTCATCCACGCGCTGGAACAGACCTTTCGCGATGTTGAGCAAGTGTACCTCATTTGGCGTCACGAGCGTATACAGTCTGTGTTGCAGCACGGTACGTTCTCCCTCCCCCCCCACCCCCCACCCTATCGGCAGAAGGTGATGCCGACATGATATGCAGGATTCTGGTATGCAAGAGCACGCCTTGAAGCAGCCATGTGGCGACGTCAGAATGGGAGACATCCTGCTTCATTTCCAAACATCTATTCCACCAACTACTACTACGCGGGGACCAGTCAGGCTCAGCCGCTTTACCCACCTCCCCCCGCGTACGGATCCTACCCGCCCTTTAACAACCCCGCTCCCAATGCTGGCTTCCCGGGCTCCCCTCAACAGCACGGCAATTATTCGTACACTCAAGGCTTTCGCAACGAGCCTGCGACAGCTGGGCCGTCTGGCCAGGCCCCATGGCACGAGCCAGGGAGCCCTCAGTTTTCGCCCCCTCCTTTCCCCCCTCCTTACTGGAAGCCACCGTCTCCCAACCCTGCGGCACCGCCCGTATCACCAGAAGTATATGCTGGCGCGGAGATCGCCACTCGCTATCTCGAGGCAGTCAACAAGGCGGTGAATGTCTCGATCGATTTGAATGCGCTGTAGACGAGGGGTGTCCTGTGCCCGGAGTGACATCCAGATAGTACTCTCTGCTGTGCAGATAACGCCGCCAGGGCCGGTCCACGTGTGACGTTCTCATCCTGATGTGATTTGCTAAAAGTAGTTCCTCTCCTTCATCCCCCCTGGCGGGAGGTCGTGGATGGAGAGTCCTCCTCTCGAACACGTCCCCCCCCCGCATCCATTCATTTCGTTCGTGACACTCCTGCAATGCAAACATGTATATGGCATAGAAATTGTATCAATGTTGAGATGTGACATGTCCACCGACTCCTAATAATGGTATTGATTGATTTGATCCCCGAGCGACATCACCTTGGCCTCGTGTTCTGACTGGAAATAGTGGCGGTGGGGCATGGGGACACCCCTCGTAACTTGACCCTTGGCGCGTCCCTACAATCGACCCCTCCCCGCTGCCACATCCTGCAGTCCCAACAAATACGGACATGCTCCTGTTCTCACCTGCCCGTTCGACGCCCTCGGCGTTATCGAGACGGCGGTTGGCCACTCTCCCCGAGCGACGGACGGTACCCCAGACCGTGATCGAGAAGATCGTTCAGAAGTACGCGGTCGGTCTCCCACCCGGAAAGCTCGTCAAGGCGGGGGATTTTGTCATGATCCGTCCGGAGCACGTCATGACTCACGATAACACGGGACCGGTCATATCAAAGTGCGTAGCTGGCTGGCAACGACCCCTCCGTTTTGTCCAATTGTTGTCATGGTCTGATCGCGATTAGGTTCAAGTCCATCGGGGCGACGCAGATAAAGTCACCCCGGCAGGCGGTCTTCACGCTCGATCACGACGTGCAAAACAAGTCTCGAAAGAACCTGGCCAAGTACGCCAACATCGAGGCTTTCGCGCGCGAGCACGGCGTGGATTTTTACCCCGCAGGAACGGGCATCGGTCATCAGGTCCTCGTCGAAGAGGGCTATGCTTTCCCTCACACCCTCACCGTTGCGTCCGACAGCCACAGCAACATGTACGGCGGCGTCGGCTGCGTCGGGACCCCGATCGTCCGCACGGATGCCGCCGCCATCTGGGCGACCTCCGTCACCTGGTGGCAAGTGCCCCGCATCGTCAACGTCGAACTTCGGGGGAGGCTCGCTCCCGGCGTCACCGGAAAGGACGTCATAGTCGCCTTGTGCGGCGCCTTCAACAACGACGAGGTGCTCAACGCCGCCATCGAATTCACGGGCGACGGTATCGCCGCCCTGTCCGTGGACGATCGTCTCACGATAGCCAACATGACCACCGAATGGGGCGCGCTCGTCGGGTACTTTCCCGTCGATGACGTGCTGCTGGACTGGTACGAGGCAGTGCTGAGCAGGCTCGAGCTGCGCACCTTCTCCGTCGACCCTTCCATCATCCCAGCACCGCCCGAGCATTTCCGAATAAACAGGCACAGGCTCGATGCTGTGCGCGCAGCGCCCCTCCTTTCTGATCCCGACGCCCAGTACGCCGCCCACCTGACCATCGACCTCCCCACGCTCGTCCCACACGTCTCGGGACCGAACGGCGTGAAGCTGTCCACGCCGCTCCCCGAGCTCGAGAGGAGGCGCGTCCCCGTTCAGAAGGCCTACATCGTCAGCTGTACCAACTCGCGCGCCTCCGACCTTGCCGCCGCAGCGGCCGTCGTGCGCGGCCGGCGCGTCGCACCGGGCGTAGAGTTTTACGTCGCGGCCGCGAGCTCGGCCGTGCAGCGCTCGGCGGAGCGCGCGGGAGATTGGCAGGCCCTCGTCGCCGCTGGCGCGCGCGTGCTCCCCGCGGGATGTGGCCCGTGCATCGGCCTGGGCGCGGGCCTGCTCGAGGAGGGCGAGACGGGCATCAGCGCGACGAACAGGAACTACAAGGGCAGGATGGGTCATCCGAACGCGCAGGCCTACCTCGCCAGCCCCGCCGTCGTCGCGGCCAGCGCGCTCAAGGGCTACATCGCCTCTCCGGACTCGCTCGACGCCGCCGCGTTGCCCCCCTCGGGACCCCCCGCGCATTCGGCGATCGTCTTGTCGTCCTCGTCCGCCGATGACGCGGCACAACGACGACCAGCCGACGAGCCGTTGCTCCCGTCTTTCCCCTCCACGTTCCGCGGGCCCCTCCTCTTCGCGCCGCAGGACAACCTGAACACGGACGGGATATACCCCGGAAAGTACACGTACCAGGACGACATCACGCCCGCCCGGCAGGCCGAGGTCGTCATGGAGAACTACGACCCGACCTTCGCCGCCCTCGCGCGCGCCACCGCGAAAAGAATCAACGACGACGACGACGACGACGACGAGAAGGCCGGCGTCGTCCTCGTCTCGGGGTACAACTTTGGCACCGGCTCGTCGCGCGAGCAGGCCGCGACGGCGCTCAAGGCGGCGGGCGTGCCGCTCGTGCTCGCGGGCTCCTTCGGCGACATCTTCAAGCGGAACGCGATCAACAACGGCCTGGTCTGCCTCGAGGCGCCCGAGCTCGTCGCGGACCTCACGCGCGCATACGCGAAGGACGGCGCGCGCGGCCGCGGCGGGCGCCACGGAGAGCTCACCGTCGACGCCGGTCTCGCGGTCAGCGTCCACATGGCGAGCGGGAGGGTCGAGGTGACCGGCTTCGACGGCGGCTCGCGGACTTACGCCGTGCGCCCCGTCGGAGCGAGCGTGCAGGAGTTGTGGCTGTGTGGTGGGCTTGAAGGCTACATTCTAAAATCCATCCGGTCATCACAGTCACCGACGGCCTGACAAAAGCGTTGTTCTAGTGCTCAATTATTCCCCCCCCCCCCCCCCCCTCCCATTGGGAAAAAAAAAGGGGGGGGAGGGGGGGCGGTGTAGTAGGGGCAAATATTTCGCAATTCTGTGCATAGAAATCTACTACAACAGCCACGAGTACGAGTACATGTAAAATGTTCCTAATGTGCATTGGTTGTCAGTGACGATGAGACGTGTTCGTACACGTCCCATCGTCACTCACGGGTGGACGTGTGGACGTTGACATCTCAATTCTTTGCGGTTGGAATCGCGTATGACTTCGGTGGGCGGGCAAAGGCAAGGCGGGCAAGTTCGAGGCGATTCAGAAATCGTCACTCCATACCGAGCGCTCTCCAGGCTCTGCGGTCGTGTCGCTGGTCGGAGACGCAAAACGCTCACCCAGGACGGCCAGTCGTGAGCGGAGCTCGTCCGCTCCGATGTATGCGCCGCACATGCGACGCTTTCCGGTGAACGCAGAGCGGCCGTGAAGAACACGGTGGTTGTCGATCGCTGAACAGGAAAAAAATCAGCCCCCGCCGCTTCGAAAAAAAAAAAAAAAAAAGGGGGGGGGGGGGGGAATCCGGAGGTGGGAGACGCGGGAGTAGGGGGTAGGGGGCGAAGAAAAAAAAGTCCTTACAAACGAGGGTTCCGGGAGCGAGCTGTACCCAATATTCCGAATCTTGGGAAGTGATCAGCTCGTTCCACAAGCGCATGGCCCCATACAGACGCGGGACGTCCGCGTGCGGCACGTTTCGAAGCGCGCTCCTGTCGTCGCTGTTCCATCGCACCGCACGCAGGTTTCCGGCCGCGTCGTGCTGCAATGGCGTGTGGGCGGACCGGTACAGGATCCCGGGTTCGCCTGCGGCGTGCGCTGGTATCGGCACCGTGGAAAGGAGGCGGTACGCATCTGGGTGGAGATCGCGCAGGATCGATGCGGCGTAGAAGCCGTCGACGAGGAGGGTCGCACCGCCGGTCCCGCCGGTGTGCTCGAGTAGGTGAAAGAGTTGTACCCCACAGGGATCCGTCTGCGTGGCGTGATAGACGTCAAGGGGGAGAAAGATCGCGTGTCGGATGGGACAGCACGCACGAAGTAAGTGTTATCCGTGTGGGCGTTTAATGCAATGTTCGTGTACGCCGTGTCGCCACGGTCCAGATCGGAGGTAAAGTCCCAAAACTTTCCATCTAGCCGGCGTTACAATGTTAGGGGCGGACGAAACATAAAAGATGCCTTCCGCAAAACCCCACAGTGTGTTTCTCTGATGAATCCGATTCGGTTAGCGATTTCCTCGGTGGCCTCTGCAGTCGCCGGCAACCCGGATACGAAACAAACGCCGAACGTGTCCTACGCGGAAACCTGAAAGTCAGAGAGAAGGCATAAGGTAGAATGAGGGGTTCACCAACTATCTTCGATAGCCACTTATGCACCCCACGTTCAGTAGATACGACTTCGTCGTAGGTGACCGACGGTGGGTCTTTCGCTATTTTCGATCCCCATAAAATCTTTCTAGACAGCGCGAGAATTGAGGATCATGACCGAGACTTTCAAAGTTAGATGGATACTCGAGGGGTTCCCGAATCATCGGAGGGGAATAGCTATTCGCACGAAGCCAGGACCACGGATATGTAGAAACGTGTTGCCCTGATGATGCTGACCCTAGTGACGCATCAGAGGGTGGATCTGAATTGACGTAATTGAGCGCGCTGACAGACCACCTGAAGACCATCAACGGTAGATCGTGTGGAGACAGGCTCCAGGTCGGGGGGGATCTACACGTGCATCAATAAGGCGGTAAGGGCGATGATGGACGGAACAGAGGATATCACTTCAAAAGTATTGATCAATCTCTGCTTCGTGATGGCGTGAAAGCATTCGGGGCATCTACAGTGGTCGCGGAGCCAGATGTGATGGCTGACCAAACGTCTTCACGAGCCCAACAAGCGTTCGAAGGGGACATCCACTCACAACTTTGACCGAGTGGTCCCGTCCCATTGTATGAACACCTCGCGCTCGTTCGCGCTGTTTGTGGGCAAGTCACCTGGGTCGATTGTGTCGCGAGGTTGGTCCGAATGCGGACTTTTAGCGAGTGCTGAGAAAGCACAACAGCTCTGAACGGGTGCGAGGGACCGTACAGGAGACGTCTGTGTGCCAAGTGGCGCTCATATTATCCGAACCGAACATTCGACCATCTGATGGCAACCTCGTACCGATGCTTTATGAGATGAAAACGTGGGGTGGCGACACTGTTTCGAAACACGAAAGAAAGTTCGAAATGGAAGCATGGCGGCCTCCGTACCACTGGCACTTGCACTCAACGTCGGTGGGTTGGTTTGGTCGGTTGTCTTGGTTGATCAACCCAATGCAACGGGACGTCCGGTCCGCACCCGCCAATACCCCGTCTCGGGGACTGGCCAAGTACCTGCAACCGCCGGGCGCCTCTCAAAAAACTGCTAGGCTGGAATCGAGAATCAGACCCGCACCTCCCTTAACACCTGGTAAGAAGGATTGCAGGCATCTGGGTCACCCATGTGCGTCTTCTCCGCTTCCTGCCGTGGCCAAATAAATTACGTTGTGTCTGGGCGTCTGACATTCGCAGGTACTGATTTTTTTGGGTGGCCATCGCTGTGTCCAGAAGATGTGGGGACTTGCCCTTGTTCGGGTGCCTTGTACAGCGCATCGTCGGAGTCATAGCACGGTCATTTGGACTTATGGGGAATCCGATCCTCAACGGAAGCTTTGTTGACATGCCCCACTGGGGTACCTTAATGATGTACTCTGGGCCTGATTATGAGAAGGTAGTGGTCAGTACTTGCACTGTACCCGCTGATGCGCCGAGATTGATCCTGGTGCTTGCCATACTAGCACAAAATGAACCTTACGGAATTCGCACTAATGCAAAGGCGGCACCATGGACAATGACATACCGGTACTAGGATGGCCAGGCAAACCTAAGATTCACATTGGACTCTATCAGTGCTCGGCGCATCGCTGCAGAAACCCTATCATCTTGACGTATCTCCGCTTTATATTGGCAACACTATATAGAATGGTTTAGTCTATAAGTGGCAGAAGCGATCCAACGACTTGACTAGCCTTAGAAACACTGTAGCGACGCTCAAAACCACGGATGCAGGGAGTAGATAATAACTCGTATGAGGAGACAACAAGTGATCAACTGGAACTGTTTTTTTTTTTTATTACTGTGGGGAAGGATCCGACCTGAGCCCGAAACATGCGCAAGAACATAGTGGAATGACCTTGTCTTGGGTCTTCACTTTGTCTCACGGGCTGCTGGCAGAAGATACCTCGATGGACGAGGATTGAATGCATAAGGATATGAAAGTAAATGACGGTTGTGCCTGCTGTGAAAAGCGTCGAACCTGACCCGCGTGCTTAGAGTACGCAGTAGTTGGTGCGACATCAATGGACGTGCAACGACTCAGAGGGAAGACGTGTTGTGGTACTTGGATGCAAAATCGCCACAAAAACCCGACTATTGACGGGATCTCGAGCTAGAGCACGCGCGTTCGTTTTCTTTGTCTAGCCCGCTCTCCGTGCACTCTAACCTGCGCCTGTGATACAGACTGACCAGGAGGTCATCAGAGCCCTCTCGGTGTTCACATCCGCGCCACGCGCGGCGAACTCTAAAGCAAGAGCAGGAACGGAGAGACGTGAGTTTGAGGGTGGCGTGGCGTATCTATGACTCCCAAATTGTCGGCGAGACGAGGACATCGGCCCATTCTCTGAAGAATGAATGCCATGGGTGATACGAGTCATGAGGCCAGAAGTATTACCAGCACAGGGTCCAAGTCGTCCTTTCCCATGTCACTTGTATGTCAGCGGGAGTTCAGGGACAGCTGTCACGGCAACTGGTGCCCTACCTCGGCAAGGCTGGAGGTTCTATCATCAAGGATTGGTGATGGTAAACATGAACAACTAGAAGCGTCGGGACGCCTGGAAGACGCCGGACATAGAGATGAATCCAGAATCGAGAATTGTCACCATGTCATTAAACGGCGTAAGTGCTGACACTGCATCAGGTTTATAATACAGTTCTAGGGACTACAGATTGTAGCTCCTGCCCACGTGTAGCGGAAAAGTCCCTTGATGACCACCGCTTCCAGTGAAGGTTGACCGGTTCTTTCTGATTGACCTTGGGAAGAAAGGAAAGTGTAGGCGCGAATGCAAGGAATGCACAGCAATGCTGAGAGAGGTTATTCGTATTGTACCTAGCGGACGAGAATTCTCCGAGTACGAGCTGCTAGTGGAGCGTAAGATACACAGCCCCACTGTATGTCGGAGTTTGAGAGAAGGATCAAAGGGGGGGAGGTGCTCATGCAATATGGCCGCATCAAGCAAGGAGAACACAGTGACCTGGTGCCCTTGTTCGTTATTCTCATGCCAATCCGGTCCAGAGCAAAAGCGACATTGAAGCCTGTAAATAGCGCTGCGCTGCAACCATCATAGCAATATTTGACACGGGTGAGACACTTCGTGAAGTATGACACAGCACAGCCACTAGCCAACGTCATGAGTTCTGCAAAGGTCGACCTAGCGAGCCCACATCGAAGCCGAAACGAAGAGACTTGTTGGTTGGGTTGGTTGTGACCTGTCCTGTGAACGACCGTCTCAATTTCGGCCGTTTTAGCCGTCGGCCGATCAATAAAAAAACGTAAAAATTAAATCAAATCAAGGCAAAAAAAAAGTTGCCTCAACGTTGTCGTCGTCGTTGTCCGACCTAGTTGCCTTGCTTGCCCACCGCTCAGGTCTTTTTTCATGGCATCCCTTGCATCTCGCTCCTCACAGGCCCTTCGTGCTGCTTCGCATCGCGTGCCCCGCACCAGCAGACTAGCTCTCAAACCCGCAAACGCGGCCAGCTACTCGTTGCTCGCGACGCGCTCTGGCGTTGCCAGTGCGTCTCGTCGCAGGACTACAACGTTCGAGGTCACTTCCTCCCCCAAATACCTCATCTCGTGGCATTTGCATCTCTGACCTGGGGTCTAACACGCCGCACGCTCTTTTACAGTCGGTCCGTGGTGTAAAGACACTCGACTTTGCTGGCTCCCAGGAGGTCGTCTACGAGCGGAGCGACTGGCCGCTCGCCAAACTGCAAGACTACTTTAAAAATGATACGCTCGCTCTCATCGGCTACGGCTCTCAGGGCCACGGACAGGGCCTCAATGCGCGCGACAATGGCCTCAACGTCATCGTCGGCGTCCGTGAGAACGGCGAGAGTTGGAAGCAAGCACAGGAAGATGGTTGGGTGCGTGCGAGGAGTTTTTTTTTTTTTGTCGCGCTTCTCCCTTTTCCCCCTTTCTTTCTCCAGTAGCTGACATATCTCCTTTTCTTTTGATTCATTCGACAAAAGGTGCCCGGTGAGACCCTGTTCCCTATTGAAGAGGCAATCAAGCGCGGGACGATCGTCATGAACCTACTCTCCGACGCCGCGCAGTCGTCGACGTGGCCAAAGATAGCACCTCTCATCACCAAAGGCAAGACGCTCTACTTCTCGCACGGCTTTTCCGTCGTGTACAGGGAGGACACCAAGGTCATACCACCGCCGGATGTCGACGTGATCCTCGTCGCGCCCAAGGGCTCCGGCCGCACTGTCCGCACTCTGTTCAAGGAGGGCCGTGGCATCAACTCGTCCATCGCTGTGTGGCAGGACGTATCGGGCAAGGCGAAGGAGAGGGCCACTGCACTCGGCGTTGCCATTGGCTCTGGCTATATGTACGAGACTACGTTTGAGAAGGAGGTCTTCTCTGACTTGTACGGTGAACGTGGCGTGGTGAGTTATCAGCTCGATTCATTCGTGATGGAGAACCTGTGTCTGATCTTTTCGTTTCCTTAAAGTTAATGGGTGGTATTCGTGAGTCTTAGCCTATGCTTCGAGCTCAGACTGTATCATGTCCAATTACTATTTCTCCCCTTCCTTCCCTATTTACAGAGGGCATGTTCCTTGCGCAATACAAGGTTCTTCGGGAGAATGGCCACTCGCCCTCGGAAGCCTTTAACGAAACCGTCGAGGAGGCGACGCAATCTCTCTTCCCGCTTATCGGTGCCAAGGGGTTCGTTTGTCTTTTTCTTGCCCTCTTACTGACTCTGATGGTGGGAATAACCCCCCCTCCCTTTCCAGGATGGACTACATGTACAACGCTTGCTCGACTACAGCACGACGCGGCGCCTTGGACTGGGCCCCCATCTTCGAGGCGGCAAATCGTCCAGTCTTTGAGAAGCTCTACAAGAGCGTGCGCGACGGCACCGAGACGCGCAAGGCGCTCGAGTTCAACGGACGTGACACATACCGTGAAGACCTTGCGCGTGAGCTCAAGGAGATTGACGACCAGGAGATCTGGCGCGCGGGTAAGACGGTACGTTCGTTGCGCCCGGACTACAAGCCCTAAACTTTCGGTCGGAGAGATGGTGCCCTTTCGGGTATTAGGTGAGGGGTAGCTGTCTTTCTGAGCACTGCCAGGCGGGATGGGACGTGAAAGTGCTAAAAAAGTACGCGTTTAGAGTGCGATCTACTGTCATTAGCTATGTACATGTTTACAGCTGTCGAGTGTTACATAAAAGTCGTTCGTTTCACTCTGGAGCGCGCCTTGCGATGCTCTGAGAGTGCAGCGCACTGCAACACGAGCACGCATCATTCTGCCTTTACCCTGTCCTTCGTTTCCGCCTCACGAGCACCTGGACCCCACACCAAGTCATCAACGTCGCCTTTCTTGCCCCTCAAGCTGAGAAGCGCGCTCCACACCGGCGTCAACGGTGGTACGAACATCGCAACGCGTGCACGGTAAGCGGCGTAACCTCGCGGGTACTTGCTCTCCGAGATGGACTCGGTGAAGCGTGTCGAGGATACGAAAAGCAGGCAGAGTGCCAGCGAGGGTGAAAGCGGCACTAGGGCGCGGAGGGCGTCGGCGAGCGTGCTTTCGTGTGCGGGAACCAGCGGTGGCGCATCGCGCAAGGAGAGCAAGGGGATGAGATTGATCACAGCCTATTGTCACAACGGCACCATGCATGACGCGTATGCATACGAGGTTTTTTTTTTTTTTTTTTTTTTGGGGGGGGGGGGGGGTGGGGTTTAGATTTTCGATTTTGGGGCCATCAGCGAGGCAGGAAACGAAAAGGAGGGGAGGGGAGGGGAGGGGAGGGGCGGTCGCGGACGCACCCAGAACGACTGCTCGGCGAAAAAGTTCGGGTGACGACTCCAGGCCCAGAGACCGCGCGTGCAGAAGCCCCGCGCGGCGTCGTGCTCGGTCCACGCGAGGCGCGCGCCGGGCCAGTGCGCGCGCGGGTCGTACGTGCCGTGCTTCCACGCGTGGAAGGCGAACTGCTGGTTGTCCGCGGTGAACTCCCACGCGAGGAGGGCGAGCGCGGTGAGAGCCAGGACGCCGTCCGTGAGCGTCAGCGGCGTCGGGTGCGTCGCGGCGATCAAGGCGGGAGAGGCGATTAGGAGCAGGAGGACGTTTTGGATCAGGGCTGGGGGGGGGGGGGGGGGGGTGGACGGCATTGAAACGTCGAGGTAGAACGGACGTACCGATAAAGACGAGGTTGATGATCTGGAACAGCCACGGCGGGACTTTGGTGCGGAGGACGGCCCAGCGGTAGTCCTCCTCGTCGCTGTCGAACACGTCAACGAGCACACTTGGGTGGAGCTGGACATGGACCAGAGGGTGGAGAGAACGCACAGTCGGAAAAGGCCACGTCTCCAGGTGTTGTAAGATAGCCTGAACGTCCACAGAACCTGCTCGGTGTGTCAGTGAATGGGAAAATTCATCTATCAGGGGTCACCGTAAGGCGCGAACAGTGAGACCGAGGATGAGCAATGCGCGAGGGCTAAGGTGCCGCGCAAAGTAACTGGCCTCCTCTGGGACAAAGGGCAAAAGGAATCTCCAGTATGCGCTCTTGAGAGGCCAGAGGGGGAGGAGGGCCCAGTAGGCGGTATAGATTGTTGGCAAGAAAGTCCAGACCCGATCGACTTGGGAGACGTTGCCCGTTATCAGGGAGAGAACGTAGGTCGTGAGGGTGGCGGCGGCGCATAACCTCAGAGGATATGCGAGCAGGGAGTAGAGGTCCTGGTAGTTGGATGTGGGAAGAGGCGACATGGGTTGTTGTGTTGCGTGGGTCAGGGGTCGTGGTGGAGTTTGATCAAGAGGCTCGAATAGACCGCCGCGTCGATTCGCTTTATAACAACCAGGATGATGTCGCGATTAACCACATATCTCAACAGGTCAAGCAGAGTCGCCCGCGACGCTACCACAAGAGGTTGGTAGTTCCAATCCAGCCCACGCACACAATCTATATATCCCCCGAGCCCCTCTGCGGCGGGAACTGCTCTCCTCGAACCCCCCCCCCCCCCCTCCCCTCCGTGCGACGCACATTGATAACGAATGATGAACAGTGCTGCAGATGCAAGGGGCCGAGAAACCCTCCCGAGCGCCCCTCGCGCTCTTCACGTTCCGCACGCCCGAGGCCGTCAAGGAATGCGCGCTCGGCTGCGACGCCGACGTCGGCGGCACGTCTACCGTCCACTTTGACTTTGACGACGACCCCGCGCGCGCGCCGCCTTTGCCTCCGGGGCCAAAAAAGCCCAGCGCAGGCAAAGGCGACGCGGACGCGGATTCAGATGCGGGTTCGGGTTCGGGTTCGGGTTCGCGACGACGCGGCGCGGCGCGGTTCCACGGGCACATGCGTCTCGCCGTGCGCCCGGGCTTCGAAGATCGCGTGCGGGGCGGTTACGCGGGCTTTCGCAACAAGGTAGGCGTCGTCAGATCGCGTCGCGCCCAAGCAAGAACTAATAGGAGCCCCCCCCCCCCCCCCGCCTCCCCTTTTCTTTTCTTTATTTTTTCTATTGATCGAATGTGTGGTGTGCGGTTGTCGTGTCGCACGCACGGCAGTTCCGCCCGTCGTTGTTCGGAGAGCTCACGGACGACGTGTCGAATCACCGCTTCCTCGCCCTCCGCGTGCGAGCTGCGGGCCACCCGCGCACGCGCGGCTCCTATTTCGTCAATATACAGACGGAGGGTCCGACGAACGACGATCTGTGGCAGCACCGGCTGTACTTTTCGCGGGACGACGGCGGGTGGGAGGATGTCTTTGTGCGTCCCTTTCCATTTCCGTTTCACTTTCTTCCCCCCCTCCCCCCCCCCCCTCACTCACTCACTCAATCGTCTATTGGTCGACGAACCAGATCCCGTTTGATGGCTTCGTGATGACCAAAGCGGGCACAATCAACACACAACCGGTATCCATGCTTCGCGAGCGCGTCCGTTCCGTCGGCATATCGCTGCTCGGTGGCAACTCGGGCGTCGAAGGACCCTACGAGCTGGGAATTGATGAGATTCGTGCGGTTAACGAGGAGGACGTTACCGTCGAGCCGCGTGTGTTAATAACCTCACTCTCGGGGTGGACTGTACTGACTTGTTTCGTCGCGTCCTCCTTGTTCAGTAGACAATTCAATCCAGGAACGAGGTCCGATATGATGATAACATGTTCTTTCGCCACGGCGAAACGTGCTTCTTCCACTTCCATCAATCAAAGCAGCGAAAGCTATCGAGGGAACATGAGTTGTATAAGGAATGTCGACCGTAAGCGCACAAAAAAAAGCATAAACACGAAAAAAAAAAGACATGTAAGCTGGTAACAATGAATCTGAGTGTATAATACAAGGGAAACATATAAAAATGGGAAGTGTAGGTGATGACACGGCTTGCAACATTATGCGACAACGCAGCCCCCGCAACAACCTGTACCCGTTTGGTCCAGCCCATCAGGATGATTGTACGAACCGGGCGCGTTAGGGCCATTCGACTGGACGGGACGACCCGTTTGTTGTTCCTTAATATTCGGAATGAATGGTTTTCAAGTCAACAAACGCCGAAGTTCGATATAAAGCGGCACGCGATCCGATAGAAAAGGACCAAAATGCATAAATGGAAACGCACCTTGTTGTATTTGCGAATCTCGCGGACCAAGTTGGAGAAGGCCTCGTCCACGTTGATGCGTTGCTTAGCCGAGGTCTCGATGAAGCGACAGCCGAAATGCTTAGCAAGATCACGACCCTCTGTGCGATTTTGGGAGAAGGTATGATGAGTGAGATTCGCACGGGTCGTGAGAGACATTACCGTTCATGCCAACCTGGCGCTCAAACTCGAGGTCGCACTTGTTTGCGACGACGATGACGGGGAAGGAGTCCTTGTCCTTGACGCGTAAGATTTGCTGGTGGAACGTGCTGATTTCCTCGAACGAGTTCCGCGAGGTGATCGAGTAGACGAGCAAGAATCCTTCGCCGGTCCGCATGTACTGCTCGCGCATGGCACTGGTGGCGGAAAGGGATATCAAAGGGAGATAAGAGCGCGCCATAAAACCGGATGATGTGATTGGAATGACGACGATACGGACCCATACTCTTCTTGTCCGGCCGTGTCGAGGACGTCGAGGAGCGCGACCTCGTCGTCGATGACGCATTGTTTCCGATATGAATCTGTGACGTTGGCCATGCCAGAGCGTGAGCAGCGGGATGAAGCAAGCAAAAGTGAACAAGGTTGTGTGTGCGGACGACGCCACGTACCCTCGATCGTCGGGTCATACTCGTCCACAAAGTGGCTTTGGATGAATTGGATGGTGAGAGCGGACTTGCCGACACCTGGTGGCGGAAGAGACGAACAGGGTGAGCAAGGGCCTGGGGCGAGCGCGGGGCGGACATTCCCGGTGGGGGAGGAAAGGTGACGTACCACCACCGCCGACGACCACTAGTTTGTATTCCCGTAAGAACTGAGCCTGAAGTCAAGAGAGCAGCAAGGGGAGGACGGTGAGCAAAAAAATTCCGTCGAGGGAGAGGGAGAAAAAAAAAAGGGGGGGGGAGGGACGAGAGTATAAGAGATGAGGACGAACCCTGGACATTGAATCAGAGAGAGGGAGAGGATGTGGGAAGGGGGAGAAAAAAAAAGCGTATGGGGAGAAGAGGAAAGGCGGCTTAGGATGATGTTATTAAATTAATTCTTTGCGGCACGACAGCGGCGAATCCCGCCAAACTTTTGACTTGCCTCCTCGTCTCGCACTGCACTCAAATGACAAAGAATTTATATATCCGTTGATGTTATGCACTGCGCAGCAGCTCCTTCACTCCGAGCCCCTATACGTAACGTACGTACAAATACGCTCGAGGGCCATTTACAGGAAAACAACAATCAATCTAATATAATATGATACGGACGCCTCTCCAGGCAAAAGTCGTCGAGTTGACGTCAAGGCTAGGATTACAGCTCCTAATGAATCAAAGTGGGAGCGATACATTGGCTGATGCATCACGGCAATAGAGCGCCCGCCATCCATCTTTTTGACGAGGGATCAGTGCATAAAGCGGCGCCACGGCGCCAATAGTGTCAGACCGTCCCTCCGACGTGCACACCCCCAGTCATCGCATGCACCAGAAACGGACGTGGACCAAAAAACCGAGTGCGGAATCATATCGGAACGCGGTTGTGTTCGTGACCGAGGGAATGAATCAGGGAGTCGTTGCGTGTGCGTGTAGAGGTGGATGTAGGCGTGGCGTGGCGTGGCGTGGCGTAGCACGTCGATGGTGGATCATAAAACGATGCAACCGCTGCTGTTCCAACAACCCGCACCGGGCAAGTTGATGGCGCTATCGGGCGTGATTGGCCGCAAGATGCGGCGCATGTGTAGTAGCGCCTGGTAGAAATAGGAATGCGGGGCGGTGACAATAGAATATATATAAACCCAAAGTTGGTCATCCGAATAAACATCCCACAAAAAAGGAACGGACGGACGGACGAGAGGAAGGACATACTCTGTTACGATCGCGTATTTCACAGACGAGGCCGATGAACGTTTCGGTCACGTTGATCCCGAACTTGGCTGACGTCTCCACGAAACGACATCCGAGCTCTGCCGCGATGCGTTGACCCTCTGTGTTGGGGTTATTTTTTTTTTTTTTGGGTTTCGTAGCGGAGCCCCAAAGCCGTCAAATCGAGATTCCGAAAGGGGGTGAGGGGACGGAAAAGCTTCGGGACGCACCAACCGTGTCCACTCGGCGTTCCTGCTCGAGATCGCTCTTGTTCCCAACGAGCACTATGGGAACCGATTCCGTATCCTTGACGCGCAAGATCTGTTGGTGGTACCCCTCGATCAAGCCGAAAGAATCCCGTTCGGTGACTGAGAACACCAGGAGGAAGCCCTCGCCGTCAAGCATGTAGTGTTCCCGCATCGCGCTGCAAAAATCAAAGTCGTCAGCATACCGGTCCCGGTGGGTCCCCAGGACCCACAGCCAAACGAAATCCGAAAATGCGGAAGGGTCGGGCGACCTGCCTGAACTCTTCTTGACCTGCCGTGTCCAGCACGTCCACTATGGTGTCCTCTTCCTCGATGACGCACATCTTCCGGTACAGATCTGGTTTGATTTTTTTTTTAAAATGTAAAATTTAATTATTATGTTATTTCAGGGCAAGGGGGGGGGGGGGGCGAGAGCCTTCCGTTAGCGCTCAAGTGATGATGCAAAAACGCAAAAAGCCGCGCACAAACGTGCGCATCTTGCACGGGGTCAGCGCCACGTTCGTCCGTGTTTCCGAATCCGCGCTCGTGAGCACTGGCGCCGCACAACCGTACCTTCGATCGTCGGGTCGTAGTCCTCCACAAAGCGATTGTGCATGAACTGGATCGTCAATGCCGACTTGCCAACCCCTATATCGGTCGATGAGGAACGCGCGAAGAGGCTCGGCGGCGAGCGAACGAAAGGATGAAGCCCACCTCCGCCTCCGAGGACGACCAACCGGTATTCGCGCACGAACTGGAAATGAAGGGGGGAGGAAACCCCGACAAGGCAAAGGCAAGTCAAAATGGGTACGGTGTTCGCAAAGTGCGATGGACGTCATTCCGTTTTCAGCTCTTTGTTACAAAAAAAAAAAAAAAGAATTCATAGCATGGCCCAAAAGCCTACTCACCCGGCTACTAGCCATGTTGTGAACAACTTGTTGGAGGCCCAAAGGTAAAGAAACGTGGGAGCTCGAACGCCAAGAGGGCGGTTATCTGGGTTGGACTGGACTGGCCAGCCGAGACAAGATGGAGGGATGTTCCAGCGCGAGGGTACACAAGTCCTCGCTTTATGCAACTCGGCTATCTTCTGGCGCGCCTTTTCTTTTTTCGGGTTTCGTTCTGATAAGTCCATGGATCCATGATGTTTGATGTATAAAGGGCCACGTTTACAACGGGTGGGGATCATTGCGCCTGTTACTTAAAGAGGCATTGAGCGGAGAACACTACAAATCATCGTACTAAGGTTCGCTCGAGCGCTTCGCAAAGTCTGATCCCCGTGCAGCGCAGAGGGTCCATCGAAGGGAGACATAGGGTTCTTATTATTTTCGCTAGCACACTGTGGTGATAGTTATGGGATGTGAAATGAAGGGATGGGGGCATGTGAGATAGAAAGTATAGATAGTGAGAAATTTTTGTACTATCGAGTCAGTGCATGCGTGAAAAGAGTGAATAACTTTTTGACGAATCCTTACGCGTTACCCTCAGATAACGCTCTTACAACGCGAAAGACAACCACCCACGGACGCCATCCGATATCCGATATCCTATAGATATTCGTGGTGTGACGATAATGACGCCGAATATGAATGGCCGCCAACGAGGGCGTGTGAGCTCGCGTGCGACAGCACACTCGCAGTACGAGCATGATGCTTGGGCGACCCTGGTGGGACCGGCAGTGCCCTGGACCCGGGGCGATCACCTGGCTTCTGAGATCTCTCCGACGTCAATGACCGCTCTGGTACGGCGCGAGATGGTGCATTCACGATGGTTGTCTTGCCCACTCGCAGAGGTTGCGTCGGATGCAGTGCAGCACGCACCTCGGGTGACGGGGGGCTGTCAGGCTCAGTATCCGAGTACCGGCTCGCGTCAGTCGAGTCGTCCGGTGATACCAATCGGACAGGTGGTCGCTGAGGATGGGGGACGCGCGGGCGTGCAGGTCGTTGTCTGCCGCCAACAGCACCGATCGATAACGCTGCCTTGGGGCGGAGACCAACATCTTCGGGTGGAGGAGCCACGGGAAGATCAACTGAAGAATCGCGCTGGACAGCGGCGGCGGGGAAAGGCGGCAGCTCAGACGCCACGGTGGAATCGCGTGAGAAGTACATGCTGATCACCGAGCCACCGACCTCTGCTGTAGGAGAGGTTGGTGGAGAACGTAGGGTCACCTCGAGGAACGGAGCGGCCGTCGAGAGAGAGGCCGACACTGTAGGTGACTCTGAAGTCGGGTTCAGGTCACGGGAAATCCGTGCCCGCTTGCCGCGCGGAGAAGGTGTCAGACCCGAATGATTCGAATCGTGAATGAAAGCAGGTAGGTCTGAGGTCGAGAGACTTAGTTGTTGGGCGATCTGCTTCGGTTTCTGAACCCCTTCGGCAGGAACGGCAGGTCCAGTGTTCAACACATTAGAGGGCGACAGGATCCTTCTGAGAAGGGGAGACGAAGATGAGGACCCGCGAAGCTCAAGGTTGGGAATTGGTGAATCATTGCGTGAGGGTGGGTCAGGTGTCAGTAAGCGAACAGAGGAATCCGAATTCCCAGTCTTGCGACCCTGGAACAGCGACTTCGCCAGGGAAGAGCGTGAGGTCCTACCGTGGAAGATAGAGCCAGGCGGGTACGCTGGTGGTGCCGATCTCGTCACCGATCCCGTTTCCATTTTTGTGGACGCAAACGATGACTGCGGAATCCAGTCGTGCTTAGGACGCGAAATGGGGGGTCCTTCAAAACTCCCTTTCTCAGAGTCTGTAGAAGCGGTTGATTTCACAGCTGTGCTAAGCGCTCTGAGCACATTGAAAAGGATGAAAACGTTGATTACGCCTGCGTCACATGTCAGAGTGAGACATAAGGACTAGGAATCGTCATACCCTCCGAGTACTCTAGAATATATGAGAATGCCAATGCCCCGGGTGGCACATTGATCCCAGAAATATCCATCAGTTGCGCGATGGAAGAGGGGAATGAAATAAGAACAAAGGCTAAAAACATCAAGTTAGGGTGCTTGTGCCACTTCGATCGCCAAAACTGAGCTCACTGATCGGGAGCCTGGGCAGAAGGGTTTAATTCCGATTATATATGGGCACGGGGAGGGTTGACTTACCAGAGCATCGTCCGCGCCACAGAGTAGACGAAGCGTTGATACTCTTCAAAGGTTCCATTGTGCACTCGCAACCGGCGCTCGGGGTCAAGGTGGATTCTTAGGCCACCGTTGATGACGAGGGTGCCGCGGAGCATCAAAAAGATGAGAGAATAAACTGTAACGGAGAGAAGCGACGCAAGAAATAACTTTTGGGTACATGAGAACCTGGGGGTAACACGCGGTCTATAAAGGGGAGTACTCACCGGCAGGAAGTGGAGAAGCATATGGGGGACAGGATACGACTTTGAGATTGTACATGTGAAGCTGTCGATGCTATAGAGTGGGCCGCTGACATGACTCGACATTGACATAGGAGCGAGGCCTGATAGGATGACTTTAAAAGATAGAAAATGCGAGGGTGGAATGGGACAGACCAATAAGGAGTGAAGATACACATGCGATTATGATGATGACAATGCCAAGCCACTGTGGCGGACGATTACGCAAGACGAGGGTGTTGAAAGTATGGATGCCCATCGTAACCACGAAGAAGAATGTGCCAAACTGTCCAATCTGCCGCAATGCTCCTGGTGGAGATGAGGACGGTCAGAACTGCACGCGAACGAGTTAGGGCAGTGCGTACCTTGAGCAATGCAAGCTGAACCTATGAGAATAGAGACCAGTCATGAGGCATGATCAACGTTCCTCCATCGTATCGTTCACTCCAAGGTGTTATTCTGCTTACCTGCTTTGACCTCGCCATTATTGATCCATTTGATGTCTATCAATCCGCTGACAGCTCTGATCCAATGGCTGAACAGTAGACAGCTCGCATATTGACCGAGTTGGGAGCGGAAGAAGAATGCCTTGAGTGAAAGGTTCTGGTACGACGTTCGTTTGAAGACGGTGCATGATACTACCCAGATGACGGAGAGGAGCACGATGGAGAGCACGAGGGTAGAAAGGAGGGCGAATAGGAAAGTACTCTATGAAAGTGCACGCTCAGCCCCCGCAGAGTCGAGAAGCGCGATGCGAAAACTCACGATGGCCGCCGCCCTTTCTCCCGAATTGAATGCGTGAAAGCGTGCAATGGCCGCCGTATGTTGAGGCACGCTCATCGAAACGGCGGACGTAGGACTTGTGAATCGTAGGCCGGTCTAGGCCGGGACTGTTTTAAAGGAAAATCGAACGAGAAAGGAGGCAGTCCTGCAGCCTGAGTCGTCGAGAGAAAATCGAAGGAAAAAAAAAGGAACCGGTCCAGTCGAACGAAGAAAAAATAACGAAAGGATGTGGTCGTCGGAAGAGACGGGGGAAGGGACAGCCCGACACGCTCGGTCTTGGATGCGCGGCCATCATTATCAGTCAACTGCTGGCGAAGTGGATCGCAACACCACACAGCCTGGATCCTCGAGAGATACCCTACGTTTCCATCGCTACGGGATGTGGTAACGGGAAATGGTGACAGATCTAGTTAGACCGAGGCAGATTGCTGTGTTTAACTTGGCCGCTCCACGAAAAACTTGGCTATCCCTTCTCTGGTGCCAGCGGCACTGCCTGTTCGCCTCTCCCGGTCCCGATCCTTAATCCTCTCCTTCCTCCGTTTCCTTTCTCGATCCGCTGCGCGCAACCCCCCCGTGCCCCCAACGTTGCCGCCGTCTGGAAATTTCGACAGGTCCTCGGCGATGTGAAAATCATCATGCTCCTGACGCAACCTCGCGAGCGCGTTTGCTCGCCTATCCTCCAGTTCCGGCTCATGCTCCCTTCCAACATCGTCCCCGAGCTCAACCTCAATACACTTGTGACACCGTGGGCACACAAATGATACCGTAGACCCCCGATCAACTGCAAGGGTATCTAAAGGGGAACCCTCTCCATCCTCTGCCTCACGCTGGCGCTTCACGTGATGAGATCGTCCGAGGAGGTCGCCATCATTGTGTCTACCAGGGGAAGACGGCGGCTTTGAGCTTGTTCCTGATCGGATGAAACCTTCGATGCTCCGTTGACCTGCCTCCCCTGGTTCAACGCCCGAGAACCCAAGCGCGATGGTCGTCACGGGGTAAGGCAATGAGCCATCTGGCTTACTACCACCTCCTACCAAGTCCTTCCATAGTCGATCAGCAAGTCCTACAATCATATCCACTGTGACATTTCGTGCGAACGGGAAAGCCGTCTGTTTTGATCGGGACTTATCGTATCCTGTTTGTTGGGTCGAAATCAAATTGATAAGGCGATATCGAGACAAATGGGTCATACGGTGCCGGGCATGGAGAACGATGGTTTTTGGCCAGACGGAGAGGTCTGTTGCGCGAAGTTCGTTTAGTCGTAGCGCGAGCTCTGCAGCAAGAACTCGCAGCCAATGTGGACCTTCCGAGACTTTGGTAATCGGTCGAGGAAGATTTTTCGACGCCATCATGCTCTTGGTCAGTGTTGGCTTTTCTTTCACTGGGCGGTGCGACATGGTTTGGGCGGTGCCTGTGATAGCATCTCCCGTCACTCACCTTCTGTTCTGTCAATCCCTCTGTAGTGCTACTTGGCTGCCTGTCCAATATCTCCAGTCATAATTGCCGCAAACGTACCTCAATATCTCATATACCCAGATAGACTCCTCCCCAAAATTTTGTTGAAATTCATCTGTAGGGCTGTAGGTCAACAAGCGCTCACTAGACGGTGCTGATGGCGTGGCGTTCACCTAGACAGATGGACCTGAACATCGCACATTATGCCTTATTTCAGTATTCCGTGACAAATTTGAATAGACTCTTCTTACAGAAGATCGCCCACTGTCGAAGCTTCAAACTTGTCTGCCAATGCTTGTCCGAGTTTGCCACCCAGGAACCTAATCTAAGTCG
The DNA here is from genome assembly GCA_025769875.1 of Russula earlei. NCBI lineage: Eukaryota > Fungi > Basidiomycota > Agaricomycetes > Russulales > Russulaceae > Russula > Russula earlei. The sequence goes on from JAGFNK010000004.1 coordinate 178,149, forward strand.
CGCCTTTTGAGAGGGCTGGACTGTATGGACAGCGATCACATAAATTTCACCTTTTGGAAAGGCATGGGAATAAGATAATTTGGAATTGCGGCATTGCGGAGGACGCTCTGTCCGGAGGTTAGCCCACCCGTGAAACCGATGTGATTTGAGCGGCATGACCTGCGAGTCACGCTTCTTGTACGACGCGGTGAGCTGTACCGTACGCCGCCATGCGTGAGCGGCCAGCGCAAGCACTATGACTCGGACGGCCGCGCACCTTGGCAAGGAACTTGTTTCTTGCGACGCCCTGTAAGCGAGATGGGCGCGGATGATCGATCCATCAGGCGTGATCAGAACGCTCTCGAATCCGAATCAAAGCAAGTGGGCATTGCGAACACCTACCGCAGATGTGGTGTACCCGAGCTGCGTGCGCACCTCCGTCCTGATCTTGTCCATGAGCTCCGCGGCTATTGACAGAGCGACGTCGTGCCATGTCCACAGTGCATCGACATCATCGCCGCCCACAGCCTCCGTGTGGCTTCCCGTCCCCGGAGTGAGACCGGCTTGCTCTGCCACCGGAGGGTCAGGGTCGATCGGAATGAGGATCCCACGTGAGCTCTCCCAACTTATCGGAGGGGGCGGCGGTAAGACCGTGTCGAGGCCCTCTGGCGCATCAGCGGGCACCTCGGCGAGGTAGGGATAGCGCGCTAGGAGCTCCGCCCGCGCCGGACGCGTAAAGTCGATAAAAGCTTCGTCGATGGAGGCCTTCTCTAGCTTCGGGTTTCAGCAGACCTGGCAGGCGGCCCCCCGTAGCAACGTAAACACAGCCCACCGATTTCGCCGTCTGGCAGACACTCTTTGAATATCGCGATGATCTTGGCGCTCTCTCGGCGATAATAGTCTAGAGAGACCTGGATGCGTGTCGCATCAGCGCACGGTCAACATACAACCGTCAACGGAGAAAACCCTCGCAGGGGACCGACGCGTCCGTGATCGAAACGGTCTCGATCACGACGTTCTGGCTCCCGCTACAATGGTGGTGGAGGGGGCCGGGCGTACCTTGTGAGTCGCCGTGTCCGGATTGTCCCAATATCCTGGCGCCGGGTCCCCCTCCTTGTACGTTGCAACGTGTACGACGGTCAGCTCGGGGCACTTCTTGAGCGCGTCGCGCCAGTTGCTCATTCGCGTGATACCGAATGCGCGCGCGGGGTAGTTGACGGCGATCAACGCGTCCCACTGCCGAACGACAAGTGGGCGCGACGGGTCTATGCCAAGTCGCACCTGCTCACACGCTGCGTAGAATGCATCACTGTCGCAGAGCGCGATTACGCGCAGTGGGTCGCGCGCTCCTAGGGGCGGCGAGAGAATGTGCCTGTAAGTTATCGGGTGGTTGAGATCCATAAATTCATCTTGCGGTGTGAACTTGGATTTATCTTTTCGCAATGCAGGATTCTTTAGGGGTGATGTGGGGAACATAATAACTAACACAACTTCCGTGCTGTGCGTGCAACCATGCCGTGGTAAGGACGGGCCGGAATCCCGCTTCGGATTTATCGACATAGCTATAGTACAGTTTACACACGGCCATCATAACTTGGATACTATCAGGTTTACCACCGGCGTTGACCATTTCACTTGGGGTGGATGTTCGCGGCAACGGATGACACGTCGATGTCAAGCAAGTTCTGTGCATTACAATGTATGACTGTCACACACATGGCAGCGTGGAACGCTATTGACTCACCTGGCCCGCTTTGATCGTGTCCACGGAAGGCATCAAGCCTAAGCGGAATAGCTCGGAAGCTTTTGATACGACTGGGTCGTTTTGCATGCTAGGCCCCACAAGTGAGAAGTGCTCCGCTGGTGAAAAAAAGACAAGAGGGGCTTACCTTGCAACAGCTGTGACTTTTCCTCCCTTGATATAATAAGCGATAAACTTCAATTCTGCGGGGTCACCCTGGATATAGATATCGTCATGGCCCACGTCGATACCGCAGTAGCGCAGCTGTTGTCCCTCTTCGTATGGGCGCAATTAGAAGTGATGAGGCGCTAGGAACGATCATAACGTACGGGCGCTCCAGAAGATAGGGACCTTCACAAACGGTTGCGGAGATCCTGCAATCGTTTTGCCTACTGCGCGGCCCATATTACCCGCGACCTAGAAGGTTCCGATTACTTCACAGACTCTGAGGAGAGTGCGTGCACCCACGTTCCAGTGTTCAATGCGCCGATATGTACCTCCAGGGAGCTGCGGGTAAGTGGCGATATCACCAATAGCATATACATCAGGGCGGTCCGGCACGCGCAGCAGCTCATCCACTTTGACACTTCCGTCCTTTTCGAGTTCCCATCCACTCTTCTTAAGATAGTCCGTCGCAGGTCGTACGCCGACTCCCATGACAATCAGATCGGCGTAGATTGTCGCACCGTTTGAGAGTTCGACCTTGGTCAGCGTCTCACCAGGATCCTTGCGCATTGCCTTGACAGACGTGGAACTATGGAAGAGAACACCTTGCTTTTGGTGGAACTGTTTCAAGCCGGCACCAATTTCTTTTCCTAGGACGGCCTCGAAGGGGTACTGTTCCAACCCGATAACGTGAATAAGCGCAAGATTGCGTTTTGAGACGGCCCCGACAAGCTCCATACTAATGAATGAGCTGCCAATCACGACAAGGTGCTTTCCTTCCTGGCAGGCTTATGCACACGTCAGCGAGGTCACCGCAGAGGTAGGAAATTGTACCCGATTCAATCTTTTGCGTATCTTGAACATTTCGGAACGTGCAAACGCTCTCAAGATCTGCACCTTCGATTGGGAGGCGTCGGGGAACACTGCCACTGGCAAGGATAAGGGTGTCATATGGAAGTATTTCTTTGCCATTCTCGATGGTCACAGTTTTGTTGGAGGTGTCTACGGACGTGACAGTCTATTTATTTCCAGGCTCTTACCGGCGCGGACGGTGGTAGAGTGGGCGAAAGACACACCGTGCCGATGCGTAGCGTAGTGCCATATTTGATTTTGAGATCCGCAGGCGTGCGCCACTCGAGTTTAGACGCATCAGTGATGAGTGCTTTGCTCAACTTTGTCCTGAAACGGGTTAGACTACAGATCCTCAATGACGAGACAAAGTCCGGCGACACACCTGTCGATAGGCGCGTTCGTTTCCTGGGAGATGATTGTGATCGGAGCCTTATACCCATGCTGGTGAGAGCACTTAGTTTCAGTCGGGAATGCAGAGACGCCCGACTCACCTCCCTTAAGCTCTCGGTTGCGTGAAATGCACCCGACCCACCACCTACGATCACAACGCCCGCCCCACCAACCTCACCGCCGGATGAGAGAAGCTTTGGCGGCCGTGACAATTTGTCTTTAGTGGTATTCGCGGGATCGGCTGTCACATAAATCTTGCCATCGGTAATGTGAGTTTGGAAGGAATGAAGGGCTGCCGGCGCGGGAGCATCCTCTGGAGTGTGTATAAGCAAAAGACTGGGATCGAGAGCAAAGGACAAACCAATGTCGCCGGTGCATATATTGAAGCATGCTACGACAATGACGTGAGAGTAAACATTTGGTTTACAGTGAGCGTATACCTCCATGCCATGGACTGCGTCCTTGAGATCGGAGCGTTGACATACGATGAGGAGTGGCTCACCAGACGACCCTGCCATCGGCTGTGAGGACGCCTTTGACGAGCGGAGCGCCATAATGAGTGCAAAATGCGCTGGTCGCATGAACTTTATCACCCAGACGAGACAGAAGGACCTTTCCTGAATCAAATTGGACTTCCTTCCTGCGCAACGGTCACCAGTAGGCGAGGTGGGCACGGCTAATTACATACATCTGACCGTCCTTCAGATCCTCTTGGTCGAGGACGGCAATGGTTTTAGCGGTGGTCATTGCTCGCTTTCCGATTGTTGCGAGTGGGCGTTTGAGTGCAGAGAAAGGACAGGTCCTTCTGGCGATGATACCAGTGGCACCAAAGAGGGCGATCATTTGTCGCAATATAGCCGATGATAATCAAGGCTTATATTCCCATAACTGTAATTATGTTTTCCATATAACGTTTTTATAATTTTATTATGACCCGTTTATGACCTGCTATGTAAGTTACATATGAGTTACATGATTAAATAATGGAAATGGACGGGTGTCTGAAATAATAACTGAACGTTATAATACTATATACAATTATAAATCTCTGTCTTGGCCTAGTAAGGTCTACTAGAATCAGACTGCCAGAAATAGGCAGTCTGATTCTATAGACCAGACCAGGCCAAGACAGAGATGGCATGGTCATAGTTGAGCAACGATAGTGCACGTCTGGTCTACTAGAATCAGACTGCCAATAGGCAGTCTGATTCTATATTTTCAAGTAGACCAGACCAGGCCAAGACAGAGATGGCATGGTCATAGGTGAGCAACGATAGTGCACGCGCTATCGTTGCTCACCTATAACGATGCCCTCTCTATCTACTACTTCCCTTCTTCTCGTAGAGAACATGCGTGTCACACGCTCCATGTCCAAACTTGCCTCGCAGGGTTGCGGTGAGTAAACCTCCTCATGTTGTTTTGCGCCATTCGATATGACATACTCCAGCCGGGGTGATCGTCCGCCGTCCTCTGTCCAACAGGACGACGTCCACAAACAGCGGCACTAAGCCTTCCGCGAAGCAGGAGGCATCTCCGCTCAAACCCCTTGTTACGAAGCCTGCCTTCTCTGTCCCGCACCCGTACAAGACCGGCTTTGGTTTCGTCCTCAGGGGTGCTCCTAGAACTCCCGAAGAACGCAAGCGTCTGCGCAAAGAGCGGCTTGCATTCTTCCGCAGGGCCCGCGCGTACAAACGCAAGAACCTGCCCAAGTTCAACCTTCGCCGTGCCCCCGCTGTTGCTGACGATGTCCCATACGTCCGGGAGTACGTCGACGAGCGGATCGGTTGCTACCGCATCATCCCCAGTCCTGCATTGCTTGCCCCGCCGGCGACGAATGTCCTGGGCCAGATTCTCCATCGTGACACTTTCACCGTCGTACCCGAGATACGCGAACATGCACCGCCCGAGTGGGACGAGTGGCGTCCGAGGTGCCACCCTGACCTTGATCCCGAGGTCGATTTGTCCATGCTCTCTGTCCCTTCAATGGACGCATCCGGCGACTTCCATCCCTACCATGTCGCACGTTGTTTCCCCATCTTGTGGCGCAGAGCCCTTGCCGAACACACTTGCGAGGTCCGCGACAAGAAGAAGCGCTCGTCCAAGGCCTGCACCATAGGTGGCCGTCACCGCTTGTAGGGGCACAGCTTGACGTCTCCCTTTCCCGGCGGACCCTGAACAAAGAGCGTCAAGGCCCCTTGCATCTCAGCTAAGTAGTCATATCCATCACCTTCCCTTTCCGCGTCCCGGAGTTGTGTCCGTCCGCATGGCGCACCCGCGACTGCGACGTGCGGCGGATGCAGCTCCATCATGGGACCACGGGTCTCCCAACAGAGGCTTGTGTGTCGGATATGCCCTTTCTTTTCTTTTAGTCCCATTTTCCGCGTGATATGCCTTTTTTTTTACAGATCCCCAATGGATCAATTAGCGGCGAGTTTCGATCGAGGGTGCGCACCCATCAAGACCCGATATCGAGTCAAGACCTGGAAGACCTGGAGCAGGATGCCGTAGTACGCTTGGATTTTCGAGGCTTGGCTAATTTTCCTATGTGGCCCGGACTATGTTGAACTACTGAGCGAGTTTGACTTGTCCCAGGACCCAGCAACTCTCCCGACTTCCCTTGGACTACATTTGCTGACATTCTTGCTGCTTCCGCAGACTTTGCCATCCGGTCGATTCGGAATCATGACCGACTTTCTCGTGTCCTTATCTCTACAAGGGCATTCCCAGCACATGCTTGAGTGACTCTGTATTTCTATCCAAGCATGTTCCGCGTAGCAGAAGCGCCAGTTCTTTTGTGCAGAAGGGTGTGCCCAGGCCGAGGTCACGCTTGGATGCTCGAGAGATCGGTGCTTGAGCGCCCTTTGGGCAATAGCGGGGTGCGTGCTTCGACCTCTTGTGAGAGACCATTTCTGACCAATCGTCTAGTTTGGAATAATAGAGGCATTGGCTTATTAGGTCGGAGGAGTACACTCAGGCCGAGAGTCTGCTCTGACAGCCGAGAAGCCAGTGCTTACGCGCTGTTTGGGGTCACTCGAAGTAAGCCCCCACGTCCAGTATCCTCACAGACGATCAAAGTTTGACAGCAGCGCTCAACTGCACCTCAACCTCGACTCGACTCTGTCAGCAAGGGCGTGCGGGACCGAAAGCAGTTCGTATTTCATTTCCTGTCGTCTAACTCATTGTTCCAGAATGGCTTCGGATCATAATGCGTATGCAAGAACGGACTTTGAAAGTGACGGGGAATGTTCAGGTCGAGGACATGCCTTGTCACGGACGGGTTCATGCGCGTCTGTACTCGCACTGGCTCAAGGTGCGTGATGTTATCTGATCCATACCTTACTTGATGGTGTTTAACGAGATCATAAGGACAGGTATCGGACGAATTTCAGTCGATGGGGTGCGCCTGTTTTGTGGGCGAAAGGGCGCACCCAGGCCGAGGGTGTACCCGATCGTTCGTGAAGCTGGCAGCACCCGAAGCGCAACGGCAGTTGCCCCATGGAGTGGGTCTTCTCGCATTTACACTCGCGTAATCCATCCTTACAACAGTTCAAGGCCGTCTTGTCCGACGCATTTCCGCATGCTATGGCGTACGCAAAATGCATCATCCATCTACGCCGAGGAGGTCCTCTCACACCACTGTGTCTATAACAGACATCATACGCTTGATGCATAGCCGAGAAGATTATCCCCTTCCACTTTTCCATGACTATGGCTGATTATTCTCCCAGATCAAGATCACCTTATCAGGCGTATCAAGTGTGTTGTCTTTGTTGGCGCAGGGGTTTCACTCAGGCCGAGGGTGCGACTTCTCGTCCTCAGAGGCGGCACCATAATGTGTCTGCATCGCCCCAAGGTGTGTGCTCTCTACCTCCCTTTCGACTCCCCAGGTCACGTTTCGTATGCCCTCCTTCGCATGCCTTGTTTACGATGATGTCTAATTTACAGCAAGTATCTCAGTGTGTGGCATCTTGAAGCATACGTAAGGCCGTCAGCTTTCTGGAGGGTGGGGTGCACTCAGGCCGAGGGTGTGCCTCATCGTCTCTGAGGCTGGCGCCGAGCGCGCTCCGCGATGTCACCAAGTAAGTGCTCGCCGACAATTCTAGCCCCTGTATCTGACAGTGTCTTGGGACAATTCGATACTGGCTCGACAGGATGAAGAGTTCACGGATGGAATTATCATGCGTTGCACTTGATGTCAAATCCACCTAGCCGAGGATGGGTTGAATTCATCATGGACACGCGCTCACTGGAGACCTGTTTGATCCTGTTTTGTCAATGGCTCTACAACTAATGCTCCATTCACGATCTGAACAGATGCTTCTAGGCGTCAGTGCTGCTTGCGGCGTTGTATGCCCTGGCCGAGGGGATCGCACTTCGCTGCATGTACGTGAGACGCTCCTGTGTCCTCGCCGGGATTCGAGGTGAGTTCTTTTTTAAGTCCTAATATTGCCCATAACTTTTGCCACCAGACCAAGCTTTAAATCGTCTCGTGGTCGAACCGGTCATACTGTCAACTCGTATATCCTTGGTGCAAGTGTGGGCGTGTTGGCATCGCTGGCGAAGGAGCGCACGTTGGCCGAGCGTGCGTTTTGACGTCGGTGGTGTCGACACCCCGTGTGATTTCAGTTTACGTTGCGAAGGTATGTCTTCCGCACGGCCATTATAGTTACAGGCGCTCTGTACCGACGCTTTTCTCATTATATAATAGTCCGGCAGCAGGGGAAAATGACTATGCCAGACGGATGAGTGAACCTTGGCCGAAGGACAGTGTTCGGACGTCGTGGTTTGGTCGACCCCACGCGGTTTCGACGTATGTATTATCCCATTATCCTAAATGGCTGCTTTGGGAGCTTATCCAACTAGATGCGAGATTTGGACCCCCGCTCGTATTGACGAAAATGCGCCTTTCGTTTACCTTGGATCATCCGAACGCGACGATTGTACCCGTGGGCCTATGGAAATTCCAACCTCATTTCATTTTTCTCTTCTTTCTTCTGGAACCTGCTCATTCAAGTCCCTCAGCTGCCGGCCTCTGTGAAGCGGGTGTTGTCCGGAACCTATTACGACTCAGGGATCGTGATTGCCCATGTCTTGGCTACCGGCCCGTCGAGCTCTCCGACAGGTGGGAATTTTTCTGTTCACTGGATTGTGTTCGGAGCTGTGTTCGGAGCTCCGCTGAGTGTTGTTACAGGGCCGATATACCGAGGCACCAGTGCCTGCATCTTCCCATGGAATCGACTTCGCTGGTGGAGGTGTGCTCTCAGGCCGAGGGGGCATGCTCTCTGACTTGCAGAGTCGATTCCTGAGATTTCATGAAAAGTTGAAAGGTACGATCCCCTTGCTTCACAACAACCGTATGCTCACCGTCTGCTGTTCGTTCAGTATGTGCGCTTCGCAGACGACGACAGGGTACACTCAAGCCGAGCTATGCCTCATCACAGCTGGGATTGAGCCCGAGCGTGCCACTCGCGTGCCAAGGTACTAGGTCGTCTACATCCGACTCTGCAGACCAAGGAACTTGCTCTGCGACTCCAAGATAAGCATAAGCCAACCGAATTAATTAAATCACAGACGACAGCACCGTATTTGACAAGGAACACGCCATGGTTACCTGAGCAATCGGAAATCATAATTAGGATGGTTTGGACTGGACGACGTAATCACACCGATGAGTATCTACCTATCTCTCCCAATTCCCGCCCTGGCATCGACGTCCAAAGCACGACGTATCGCGACTGCGGCGTGCGGCGGACGCCGATGCCGCTCAAGGGTCACTTCTATCAATCTTCCCCATTCGAAACCGTACTCTCACAGATTCTAGGTACTCCAGCGGACTGCAATTACCGACAGGGTGCGCACCCCTCAAGACCTTGGCCTATTAGCAAGACCAGCAAAGCGCTTATAGGCGGTCTCCTGAAAAGCCGAATATCCTACGTCCAGGAGTCCGGTCAGTGAGGCCATCGCGGCGATTTTGATTGAATTTTTTTGCGTCTGTTTAGGGGCGCTCAGCTTGGATGTGTGATTTCGTTGACCCTCCTTTCCACTTCAGGTTCGTTGCGGTGCTCTTCTTCTATTCCAGGATTATCAATGTTTGTCACCGTCGTAATCACTGGACGACGTAATCACACCGATGAGTATCTACTATCTCTCCCTATCCCCGCCCTGGCATCGACGTCCAAAGCACGACGTATCGCGACTGCGGCGTGTGGCGGACGCCGATGCCGCTCAAGGGTCACTTCTATCAATCTTCCCCATTCGAAACCGTACTCTCACAGATTCTAGGTACTCCAGCGGACTGCAATTACCGACAGGGTGCGCACCCCTCAAGACCTTGGCCTAGTAGCAAGACCAGCAAAGCGCTCATAGGCGGTCTCCTGAGAAGCCGAATATCCTACGTCCAGGAGTCCGGTCAGTGAGGCCATCGCGGCGATTTTGATTGAATTTGTCGCGTCTGTTTAGGGGCGCTCAGCTTGGATGTGTGATTTCGTTGACCCTCCTTTCCACTTCAGGGTTGTTGCGGTGCTTTCTTCTATTCCAGGATTATCAATGTGTGTCACCGTCGCGGATAATTGGAGGTGTTGTGAGGGACTCAGTGTCACGTTTCAGAAAAGGTGCGTTGTTCTGACCTTCCTCGGTCTGACAGTTAATCAGGGCTAGGTTTTGCAAGTTATTTGAGCCCTTGGGATTGTCCTTTCCTCCCATGGTCTCAAATAGCTTGCAAAAAACTAGCCCTGATTAGCTGTGAGACCAAGGAATAGCATGACAACGCACTTTTTTCGGAGGAAAGGACAAAAACGGGATCGCCATCTGGCGGAGGAGCGCTCTCAGGCCGGGGCGGCGTACTTTGCGGCTTACAAAGTCGATTCCTGAGAGTGCACGAAAAGTCAAAAGGTACGATTCCCTTTCCTCACAGGCCGCGGTCGCTCACTGTCTAGTGTTCGTTCAGTATGTGCACTTCTCAAACAACAACCATAGGGTGCACTCAGGCCGAGGGTATGCCTCATCACATCTGTGCTCGAGCGTACCAGTCGCGAACGAGGAGTGCCAAGATGGATTGCCCTGCTTGAACTGGACGACATGTACACGGGGACTACAGGTGAGTATTCATCGTATCTCTTGTCCTTCCTGCCCTGGAATCGACGACCGAAGCACGACAGACCGCAGCTGCGGCGGGCAGTGGACGCCGATGCTGCTCAGCTGCAGTCTTCGTACTCATATCTGGGAATCCTCCCATCTGAAGCCGCATGTCTTTCACAGATCCTAGATTCCAGTAGCTGCCTATCAAGCCCTCGACCGCGTGACAAATTCCATCAGCGCGCGCCAATCTCCTCGACGGAAATCCTTGCTCGGGTATGTATTCATTCCTAGTGACCTCTTAAAACCTTTCTCTTATAAACACGTCCATCTCTTGCTCATGCCATATAAATACGGACAGGCAGAGCGAAAAAAAAAAAGGGGAGGGGGGAAGAAGAATAAATCCAGTAGCGAGTCATCGCAGTCATCTTCTGAGGATGAAATGCCAGCACCCAAGCCACCCTTAGCGAATGGGAAAGTGCGTGTCACAGCTTTTATTGCATGACACAAAATTTACTCTTCCATGGCAGTCCGAAGCTACTAGCTGACTCTTCTTCCGACTCGACGACTCGAGCGATAGCGCATCTGAACATGAACCCATCGCCAAGGTCCCTACCACTACGAGTGGGGCCACCAGGTTACCTGCCAAGAGTGATTCATCTTCCGACTGGGTGAGAATGTCTCTAATGAGTCTCCGAAATTAGCTTCCAAAGCAATCCCGAAGACTGCTCCTTCAAAGACACCGCAAACCAAGGCCTCCGCAGAAACCGTGAGCGAAAGCGACGGCAAAGACTCCGATAGTGAGTCCTCTTACCAGGAACCCAAGGCCGCCGCTAAGGGGACTGGCCCCACACGGCCCATACAATCCACGTCTGCCCCTACTGAGGCCCGGCCTGTACGAGCTTCCCCAGCGAAAGTTACGGCCAAGGCAGCGTCCAGCTCTAGCGAGGAATCATCATCAGAGGAGTCTTCCGCTCCTGAAGATGCTCCTACTAAGCACGTTACTGCAAAGACTACCGCTCAGGCTTCTGCCTCCACAAAATCTGCTACAACAAAGCCCATACCCACGAAAGTTTCAACGGCCAAGGCTTCTTCGGCGAAAGCTGTCGTCAAGGCGGACAACAGTTCTAGCGCAGATTCCGACGAGGAGTTCTCTGACGAAAGCTCTGAAGAGAGCCCCGTCAAAGTTCCATCTAAGCCCTCTAAGCTCGTGTCGAAACCTGTTCCCAAGTCTGTTAATTCCACAAGCGATTCTGATTCTGACGAAGATGAATCTTCTGATCCTGAGCCTGGCATGACAAAAGACAAAAGGGAGATTGAGGAGTCTTCGTCGTCCAACTCTGAGTCGAATCTCGAGTCGGAAGACAGCGAAGAGGACGAGAATGTCGAAATGGCCGATGCCAGTGCTCCTTCCGCTCCCGTGACAACAAATGGTTCGATTATTTTTCATCGTCCGTTCCCTTTCTTGTGATTTTCTATGCGTTGGTAGGCAAACGCAAAGCCGACACAGAGGCTCCTGTTCCTCCCAAAAAGCAAAAAACTTGCTAATGGCAACGCAGCTTCTGTCACTGACGATACGTCTGCAAGGACAGTTTTTTGTCGGCCGCCTCTCACGGAACGTGGACAACGATTGGCTCATGCTGAAAAATGTTTTGGCACTGATGCAATTGAAGCTAGTGCCTTCAGGTCCGGACCAGTCCCGGTTTTCAATGTCATCACATAACTGGGACCATGACTGGTCACCAGTCTCATATTCCTCATGCAAAACTGAACCGGACTGTATTAGACCAGCCAACCACAGTCACTGACCGCTCTTGGACCGGTCCCAACCAGTGCCACTAAGGACTGGTTGAGATTGTGGTCAAGACCGATTCTGTCTGTGTGAGTGAAAATCTAAATCTAATATAAATCATCATTGTCAAGCAACAGTTCATCCCACTCTGCTGATGTGTCCTCTGCTTCCAGTATCTCACAGTACTCTCCCAGCTCCACCTCTTCAATTTGGGCTGAGTTCTGTGCTGCATTATCAGGAACACTTGCACGCCATGCAAACTTCAAGATTTGAAGCTCCTCAAAATGTTTTGTGCCAAGGGCAGCTTGATGAAGATCTGCAGTCTGCTTGCTTGCTGAGAAGAGCCACTCACATGGGACTGATGATGCATGGTGTGGGAGGATGTTGAGGGCTATCCATGCAAGAGTTGGGTAGAGTATAGCATGGTCCTAAAGTAAGGTTAGACAAGAAATGAGATAGAGAGATCCAAGTTGACTTGCCTGCCACCATTTGATGACATTGGTGCTCTTTGTTACATCCTCCAGCCTATCCTTCAAGTACTGCCTCAACTCCAATGCCCAACCTTGATTGTCATCCATCTCCGGAAGGGACCAATGGTAGCAATCATATTCTGACAATAAGACCCTTGAGACTTCCTGATCCTCATTAGTTGGGGTGGGTGAATGAACAGGCTCAGCCCTCAGTTGCTTTTTGTAATACACCTCCATCTATTCAAGGATTTGCATGAGTTGGTACATCTAGACAAAGAGCAACATTTACCGTCTCCTCTACCACCTTAAGAGCCTCATCCTGCCAGTTTTTTGCATTGTGATTCCCTTTAGCACACTCCTTCACCTGTTCCTCAGCTCCACCCCAGCTTAATTCAATATAGTCAAGTTTGTAGTATGGGTGCAGAACTATATGGCGGTTTCAGGCCGCCAGGGGCACATGCAGAGGAGTGCGAAAGTGCAACACAGTGCATCCCTGGGATCATTTTGATCCCCTAATTTTTTCCACTCCCCTCAGGGGAAAATACATTCTCCTGTTATCCTTCTCAGGCCTTGTATGACCCACTTCAAAATCAAAAATGTCCTGAAAAGCAAGAACATTCCACACTGTCTCCACAACTCCATATCTGAAAAAAAATGCAAACGTGTGACTCAATCGCATGCATGCACCAAAACCGGAACAAGTGCATCAGCCACATAGAGAGGCAATGCATTATTTCCATCAAAGTCCAAAGTCTTTTCACTATACGTTTTCATTTCTGTTTTTCTTCCATTCTTGACTCCAAAAACTCCTAAAAAACACTCCCCTATTTTATTCCTTAAGTAACATACTTGTAAAACATATAAAATAGCTTCTTATTGCCTGCAAATGTAACAATTGTCATGTTCCTTGTTCTCAAAAACTCCTTGTGTGCACTTCAAACAAGTCCCCCTCTCATGCTCTACCACCACTCCATGTCATTTACATGCATCCCTGACTCTGCACCGCACCAACGGCCCACTGGCCCAGCCTTGCCCACTTGCATGTTCCCACCACCTGGGTATCATATCTTCACCAGGTTATGGGCCCTGAAGTTGCCTATTGAAAAATATCAAAGTTAAATTAACTCACGCCTCATGAGAGAAAAGTCCAATAAGACAAGATGGAAGATAACAGACTTCCAGTGGTCAAATTAGCCAGTGATGGATCAAATTGGGTACATACCAGGACCATATGGTGTGGACTCTCCAAGTGAAGGGCATGGAAGAACATCTAACAGAGGTATCAGTTACTCCAAGATATATCAACACAGGAGATGTAAACTGGAGTATCACTGGCAATGCAGTGGGCCAATGATGACGCCACAACCAAACAGATCATTGCTTTGTCAATATCAGACATAGCATTTGGCCAAATCAAGCATAGCGACTGATGCAAAGGGGGTTTGGGACACCCTAAAGGCACTGTACAAAAACCGATCTCAATCACTCCAACTGGATGCTATGTGGAAGCTCCAAACTGCCAAATGTGATGAAGATGATGACATCCACACTGCACTTTGATAAGATGCAAGATATGCACAAGAAGATCACATCTATGGGCAAAACAATCAGAGATGATGAATATGTGACAATCCTTATCTCCTCACTTCCCCCATCTAATGATTATCTCATCTCATCTATGACCATGAGTGCTGACATGAATAATAACGATGTCATGACTCAAATGGCAAATATGTGTCCGATGAATTCCAGAAACACATTATACACAAATCCATTGGTCTCCCCAATACACTGGATGAAGCATTTAGTGCTGTCACCAAAAAGAAGTCAAAATGTGACATTGAATGCTATAACTGCCATAAAAAGGGGCATACAAAAGCAGACTGCTGGGCCAAAGGAGGTGGAAAAGAAGGCCAAGGGCCAAAGAAATGTTCATGCACTCAAGATAACTCAGCCGCAGCAGTAGAAGAAAGTCAGGACATAGAGTCCTGGGCTATTATTGACTTGGGAACCAGAGCCAGCACCGATATTGAAGAAATAATGGCAAACGTGACTCAAAATGTCCCAATACCAGAGGCCGAGCTGTATGACTCCAGAACCTCATGGCATATTACTCCATTCCAAGACAATTTCATGACATATCAGATAGTTCAGCCCCAGGCAATCATTGTAGCTGACAAATACCCCTTTTACGCAATAGGAATTGGCGACCTTCTAATTCAGGTACTGAATGGAAAAACTCACATGTCAATACTATTACAAAACATGCTTCATGCACCCCAAATCAGATTCACTGTCGTATCGGTTAGCCAGATCGCTAATGCCGGATACAAAGTTTCCTTTACAGGAAATGCGTGCCAAATTGAAAATCAAAAAGGAAAAGTTATTGGCAAAATCCCTGCAAGCCAAAATGGGCTATACAAAGTCAAGCATACAAATGCGGCACAAGCTGAGCCCAAGCACATGGACATCCTCACGCTTCACAGAAGGCTCAGGCTTTCATGGATGATCACACATGTTACACTAAGCTACAGTTGCTCAAAACTAAAGATGAAACATTGCAAGCCTACAAAACCTTTGCAAACTGGGCACAAATGCAGCACAATGCACGCATCAAGCAACTTTGTTCTGACAGGGGAGGCAAATACACAGGAAAGAAATTCACAGATTTTTTACAGGAGCAAGGCACTGAGCGCCACCTCACAATGCATGACACACCTCAGCACAATGGCATCGCTGAATTGCTAAACTGCTGCCTGCTCGAATGAACTCAAGCCATGCTCCACCAGTCAGGACTTCTCAAGTACCTATGGGGTGAAGCAGTCCACCATGCTGTATGGCCAAAGAACTGAACTTTGACAAAAGCACTCGGTCATTACACCCCTTTCAAACAGCTCAATGGGTACAGACTGGACTTGAGCGGTGTGCTGGAATGGAGACAGCACATCTGGGTTCACTTGGATGCCAGATCAAAACTCGATGCTCGTGGTATCAAAGCGCAATGGGTAGGACACGATCACGAGAGCACACATGCTCATCACATCTATTGGCCAGAGAAATGCAAAGTGTCAGTGGAGAGAAATATAAAGTTTGTACCCATGTCCATCACTTTCCACCAGCCCATTGCACTCAGCCCCTCTGGCATCACACCACCTCAAATTGGCATCCAACCTCAACCGGTCACCCCACCTGCAGGCGTGCCAGCAAGTCCAAGCCTCACGGCATGCACCTTGGAAGGCACACCGACATGAGCCGAAGAACCGGAAACCAGAGGAGAGGGCGAGACAACGATGCTGGGCGGACTCACCCTGGCCCCGCAGGCTACAACACCACCACAGGAGCAGTTGGAAGCCAAAGACCTGTGGGAAGACGTACCTGACCAGTCGGTATTGGTCACACCGAAGAAGAAATCGGTCCCAGTTCCAAGGACACTAAGGAAGGCGAAATCGCCAGTCCAGCACATACAGAGATTGGAATGCACTCTGAAACCATCCGACAAGGTAAAACACCTCCTCATCGGAGAAGGGATGACTGGTGCCGACACCAGCCACAGAAAACTGAGAGGAGTGGGTGGACCCAGCATGGAGGTGGTATTCGGTACTGACACTAACACTGATGATTATGTACTTTATGCAGCAGCATCCAGCAATGCTCTCATTCATCCTATGGAAGATGCAGAAGGTGATCTGTGATCACTCAAGGAGGTGTAAGCACGCAAGGACTGGCCAGAATGGAAAGTGGCCATGGACACTGAGATTTTGACCCTGGAGTGAACTGGGACTTGGAGCACCATACCACACCCATCCCACAAGAACATAGTGGGCTCAAAATGGGTCTTCCACATCAAACACAACAAAGATGGCACCATTGACAAGTACAAAGCGTGACTCGTTGCTCGTGGATTCATGCAGAGATTCGGAGTTGACTACCTTGACACATTCTCCCCCATAGCCAAGTTTGCAAGCCTTAGGACGATCCTCACCTTGGCAGCACACAGCGACTGGGACATAGAAACTTTCAATTTTACAGGAGCATACCTAAATGGTGAACTAGGCGATGATGAAGTCATCTACCTACAACCTCCCCCAGGATATGAAATTGAGGGGGAGAACACAGTCAAGTGACTTCATAAGTCACTCTACAGACTGAAACAGGTGGGGCAATGATGGTATGACACACTCGTGTGCACTCTCACTGACCTCAGATTCCATGTCAGCAGGGCAGATCCAGGAGTGTTCCACACCCATGTTGACAACCACCTCCTGATTCTCACCATCCATGTCGATGATTGCATACTCACAGGAAGCTCAAAAGAGCTAATCAGAGATTACAAGAACAAGCTAAATCAGAAGTATGCACTGACTGATTTAGGGCTAATCCATTGGCTACTTGGAATCAAAGTCGCACGCGACCAGGAGGCATGCACCATCGCACTCTCACAAGAGTCTTACATCACCACCATCCTGGAGCACTTCAGACTCAAAGATGCAAAGAGCTATGCCACACCGATGACCCCTGGCATCACACACAGCCAAAGCGACTGGCCAACCAACCCAGCTGAAGTCAATTGGATGAAGAGAACACCATACCAAGAGGCAATCGGCAGCCTCATGTATGCTGCAGTACCGACGTGACCCAACATCGCTTTCACCATCTCCACTCTATCCCAATTCCTTGAAAATCCAGGCATCGCTCATTGGGAGGTGGTGAAGTGCATGTTCCGGTATCTGTCTGGAACAAAAACCTTAGGCTCCTTTTACCAACCAAGAGTTCTTGAATCTTGAACTTGAACTTGGATTTCAGGATTTTCCAGGAGTGACAGGAATGACAGGTGTGATGTAAGTGACATAATAAACTAATATGAGTCCATTTCAAATATGAGTTATTTTCTGGTGTGATTTGCTGGGTTTACATGTGATATGTAAATTTTTTTTTCTAACCCTTCCTTCCACTCCTTCCAAGTGGGGCATGTCATTAAGGCAGAATATGTGTCACCAATGTGTCATCTTTGTGCAAATTTTGTATGTGCAGCTCTGGTGAAAATGGGGCTGCAAGCACCCAGATGTTGAGCTCAAGTTGGACTGCTCGACTCTGAGTTTGATGCTGACACATTATGTGTAACCCCATATATGTGAATATGCAAATGACAACAAAAAAAAATGCATATTAATTTATTATATACATCATATCACTTACATCACTCCTGTCACTCCTGTCACTCCCAGAAAATCCCAAAATCCAAGTTCAAGTTCAAGATTCAAGAATTCTTGGTTGGTAAAAGGGGCCTTAGAGCTCATGTACGGAGGCAAACACTTTGACCTGATAGGCTACACAGACATGTATGGCACCTTGCAAGAACACAGGCATGCCATATCCAGATATGCTTTCCTTATCGATGGAGGTGCCATCTCTTGGAGCTCTCAAAAACAAGAGCTGGTCACACTATCAGCTGCCAAGGCCAAATACGTCACAGCAATGCACACCATGAGGAGGCAATGTGGCTCCAGAAGCTCATCTTTGAGCTATTTCCTTTGCTCATTGCCCCTACCACACTTTATTGTGACAACCAGGTGGTGCTCACACTCGCCACGACAGACAATTATCATGCGCGCACTAAACATATTGACTTGCGTTACCATTTTATTAGAGACACTATTGCCAAAGGCACACTCAAGGTCTCATATTGCCCCACAGAAGACATGGTGGTGGACATGATGACCAAACCACTTCCTAAGTGGAAGATGGGTTTTCATATCTCCTCCCTTGGGCTTCACACTTGAGGGGAAGTGGCAGTTTTGGGCCACCAGGGGTGCGTGCGGAGGAGCATGAAAGTGCAACATGGCACATCCCCAGGATCATTTTGATCCCCTAATTTTTTCCACTCCCCTCAGGGGAAAATACATTCTGCTGTTATCCTTCTCAGGCCTTGTACGACCCACTTCAAAATCAAAAATGTCTGAAAAGCAAGAACATTCCACACTGTCTCCACAACTCCATATCCGAAAAAAAACACAAATGCGTGACTCAATCACATGCATGCACCAAAACCAGAACAAGTGCATCAGCCACATAGAGAGGCAATGCATTATTTCCATCAAAGTCCAAAGTCTTTTCACTATACATTTTCATTTCTGTTTTACTTCCATTCTCGACTCCAAAAACTCCTAAAATCACTCCCCTATTTTATTCCTTAAGTAACATACTTGTAAAACATATAAAATAGCTTCTTATTGCCTGCAAATGTAACAATTGTCATGTTCCTTGTTCTCGAAAACTCCTCACGTGCACTTCAAACAAGTCCCCCTCTCATGCTCTACCACCGCTCCGCGTCGTTTACACGCATCCCTGACTCTGTGCCACGCCAATGGCCCACCAGCCTGCCTTTCCCACTCATGCGTTCCCACTGCCTGGGTATCATATCTTCACCACTATAATCAATTTAGTAATACAGAATAATTGGAGGAACAGAGAAACAAACTGAGGGCAAGGATGAAGATGGGCTTGGTGTTGGTCTGCAAGTAATACTTTTGAAGTTTGTTTAATCCATCACCAATTGCTTCCTTGTACAAGGCAAAGCACTCTGAGTTCCATTTATCTTCCCAAGCAGTCTGCAACTCCTCAAGCACAGAAAGCACATGCCACAGTGTAGGCTGCTGTTTGGATGAGAAAAGCTGCTGGATATCATTTGAATCCTGTTGTTGCATATGTATATGTTAGTTTGTTCTTATTGTGACAGATGCAGAGGCTCACCTTCAAGATATCCCTTGCATCTGCTACTTGCTCTCAATCCCTTTCTGTGAGGGCAAATGCAGACCATGGGAATTTCTTTTCAATGTGACTGTTATGACAGATTGTTGTCATTGGACCATAGAGGGAGTCAGCCAAATGGAGGAAGAGGTTGATTGGCTATCTGCAACACAGGTCAGTGTTGATAGCCATGGAGACCAATATTGATACAACTCACCTGTTGTAGCTTGTAGGAATGATTGAGCATGCTGTGCACTGATCCCCATTGGATGTTTCTGTAAAGAGGAATCTGGAGTGGGTCAGTGATCTTGCATTGAAGCTGGAGCTTCTTGAAGTACTCAATCTGCTGTCCAGATGCTTGAATCTAAGGGGAAACTGAGGATGAGTGGTTAAGATGGGAAGGCAATGAACCTTGACTGCAACCATGTGAATAGCTCATTGACACCAATATGGGAGATGAAACCCCTTTTTGGTTGGTCAACCTGTGGATATGTTTGTCACAATGTTGAATGGAATCAAGCTTGTTTACCTGAAAGATTTCTGGCATACCAATCACCCAGGTATCAAGAAAGCAGGGGATATTTATTGCAATTTACAAAATGCAAAAGTGTGTTACATTCTGGAGTTGGGTCCAGCTGGTGACATGCTGTCGACACCAGAGCATCCACTCAATGTACAAAGCACAAAGATGCAAGAGTATGTGAAAGAAGGTGCATGCAAACATATTATGTGTCCTGGTACATGCATGTCAAATGATATGTCCACTACTGACTTGTCTTGAACACACTTGGACAGCCACTGAGTACATTCAAATTGACTCAGGAGCTTTGCCAGGTCATTTGGGATGCTATCATCAGTGAGGATTGGCATTATATTTAAGTTTGTTGTTTGACAATTTGGAACAGCTCATATGGACACATATAACAAAGCAAAAATTTTACATTGGGATGTGAGCACAGGAAACATTATGATTGCCCCAGATTGATCAGGCTTATTGATCAACTGGGACTTATCCAAGAAGGTGGATGTGGATCTGCCAAGGTGAAAATCCAGAACAGTATGATCTTTTTATCCCCTATGCACAGCAAATTGAATTACTTCATGTTCAGGGTACCTGGCAGTTCATATCAACAGCACTTTTATGTTACTGAGTGGTTTGGGGTCCAGAAGATGCCAGAACACCTGAACTATGGACTGCATCATTTGCATCATGTGTGTGTCAGATCTTGACCATTTATGATCATATCTTCCTGTTGAAGCGATACAGAAGCAATGAGTTGCATTGCTTCTGTTCCAGATGTTCCTGTACTGCCACATACATTGTTTCCCTGATTGGGAAAGTACTTATGACACCGAGATTGCTACTAGGGAAGCACTTAATGCTTTCAGCACTGAGATCATTTACACAGAAGCAACTATTGCTTCTATGAGCTGCCTTTACTGCTATAGCATGGACCAGTACTACAGTAGCATGAACCTTATCCCTGAGGGCTATATAAAGCCCCCAGTTCATAGGAGTTGAGCCTTAAGCTTGACTTAGTTTGCCAATCCCAAGCAGTTGACTCCTACCCTGCCTGCAGAGCCCCTCTCATCTTGTTGCCATACTCTAGAAGGATCTAACACTCCTTCCCTCCACAAGTACTGCTTGCTTGACTCGAGCATATCTGCATTGGTAGGATGTGTTCATAGACATGACCTGTTGAGACTCACTGTTGAACAATCCAGTTCAAGAGCGAGGTAGAAGCTTGGAGACAAGTCAACTGAGTTCAAGGATGAAGTTGGCGAAGAGCATGGTCCAAACAAGTAACAAGTACCAGAGTGGAACTGGTACTGGTTGTGAGAGGTGGTCATGGAAGGAGAGAGCCAGAGTGTGCTTAAATAGGGCAGTCCTAAAGGAGTACCCTTGATAACAGAGTGCTGCAAATCAAATGGACAGTCTGAGGACTGTCTGCTCCTTTATTGAGCGCTTATATACTATAAGAGAACTGCTAAATAGGGAACAAGTCATAACCTTGTTATCAAGCACACTTGACAGATGAGTAAGAAGTCAGAGTATGCTTACTGAGCATGCTCAGTACATGCTCAGTAAGCTGCTGAGTAAGAAGGCTCATATTGATGAGTAAGAGCCTTTAGTGTCCACATGTTTATTGCTTAGTACACATGCAAAGTACCTGATTCATTTACTGTTAGTTAGTTTAGGGCTGGTCATCTGAGGACTTGTGGTTTTGTCCAGGGAATAGAGTCATCCATAAGGCCCTTTATATAGTTCTATTAGGGTCCTTAGAGTTGACCATAATACTTCTACTAAGGTCCTTAGTATTGCCTTATAGTTCATTCTAAGGTTATTAGAGTTAGTCTAATAACACATTATAGGGCCTATAGTATCTTTGTTAGTATATATTGTAGAGCACTTTGGGATTGTCCTAAAGGGTCTTTAGGGAGCCTATAATACTGTCTTATCTTGCTAGAAGGGTTGCCACTAAGTAGGGCTTGTTGTATGTCGATTGTGCCTAGAATCAATCACGTGACAATGCACACACGATATTGTGGACACCTCTACTCACCCCTTTTGTCTGTGTGAACAGGGTGGCATCATAGAGGCTGGGTTTCCTCTAATAAGGAAGGGTCCTTCCAGGGCCCTCTCCAGGAAATGGTTCATGACAGCAATGCAGCAAAGGAATGTGAAACATCCAACAGAATGCATAGAGGACTATTTCCACCTCTTGGACCTTCATCTTCCAGGCATAACTTTTTAGCTTGCTTGCAAGGCTGTCCAGAGTAAGTTTTCAGTACATCATCACACAGTGTCCCACATACTCAGAATGTATCTTTTCTCTGTCATAGCTAGCTGTCAACACATGTACTGCTGATCACTTAAGGACTCAGGAGCAGGTGGGCAAGGGTTGAACAGACAGTACATGGTGTAGATGGCATTGAACAAGAGGATGAGCCAAATGACTAGGAGGTACCAGATGGGGACTGGTATGTGTTGCAGGAGGCAGAGGCAAAGGTTGGAGGCCAGTGCAGTGAAGAGGCTTTAGACAAGACAGTCATTGAAGAGTACCTTGAAGATGAGGGAAGACTTTAAACTGAGCAGTCACAGGGGAGTACCCAGGAGGATGAGAGTATCACAAATGGACAGTCTGATGACTGCCATGCTACATTGGGGCTTATATACTGTGTACATGGTCGATTACAAAGAACAGGGACTATTCTAGACTCTTTGGTACCATCCAATAGGGTTGTAGGGGCATAAACTCACTTGTGTCAGGTTTAGGGCTGACTGAGTGTATTACTGATCATTGTGGAGCGA
The DNA here is from genome assembly GCA_025769875.1 of Russula earlei. Classification (NCBI taxonomy): domain Eukaryota; kingdom Fungi; phylum Basidiomycota; class Agaricomycetes; order Russulales; family Russulaceae; genus Russula; species Russula earlei. The sequence continues at coordinate 200,672 of JAGFNK010000004.1, forward strand.
TGACACCATTATGATGTCACTGTGGAGTGCTTGGTGAGCAGATGATGTCAGTGTGGAGTCACTCAGTCAGCCATGATGTCATTGGAGCTAGATGATGTCATATGAGTTATGCAACAAGTTGTAGGAGTCTGTGCTGCTGTTTTCAGGTCCTTGGTGGCTGAGTGGCCATGTGGCTGCCATGCAATGATTACCCAATTAGGAAATGTGTGTCTAGCTGTGTCATAGTACCTTTGTGACAGCAATATCTTGTACCACAGGAAGAGTAGCCCATGAAATAGAAGTGGATTGACAATGTAAAAAAGAGGGGTTTCTTCAAAGTGAATTTGGGCAATACATAGCCAGGACTTGGCCTTGGTTCACAACACTAGCTCAACTTGGGGGTGTATTAGATGATTGTATTCTGTCTTCTAAGGCTTGCATTTGGTTAAGTATCTGGGCTTAGACCTTCTTGTTGTAGTTTGGATTCATATGAACAGGTTGCACATCCAATTCCTTTTGAGTTATTTGCAACAAGGGCATCAGACATCCACAGCCAGTTGCCTTCAACACAGACTTGGTTCTAGGGTTTTTCCAGGCCCAGCTTGGCCTGAAAGCCCCGGCTTTGGCTTGGCCTGAGGTGGCTTTGGCTTACTAAAATCCCAGGCCGGGCCAAAGCCGTCAATTATGGCTTGGCTCCAGGCTTGGCTTGGCCTGGGCCACGGCTTTTGTACAGTAAATAAAATGTCGATTGTGCAGGTTGGCTGCTGATGATAGTATGGGAAGATACTAAGCTACTCAGACCAATACATTGTCTCCTCATCGTCGTCAATCAGTAGCCCATCCCACGAGAACTCTTCAACATCTGAGTCTCCCGAGTCCCCTCTGGCTGCCACATCGTCCAGCTCTTGGTCGCTAGTTTCCTCAGCTTCTGATATTGATGATGGTGCAGGTTCTCGGAAAAGTAAATCATGACGGATCGTGCACTTGATACACTGCAGGGCCTCCACAATGTCACCCTTGAGATGACTGCATTGTTTTGATATTGTAATCCCACCCTGCAAGAACATGTGTTCGCTAGAAACGGATGACAACATAATCGCCAGATAGTCCCTGCGCGAGAGAGCCCCAAGCACGATGATAGCGCTGTGAGTTGTACTGTGAAGTTGTTTTAGTCACTTGTATGAGTATTCAATCCTGGAATGCTTACGCCCCACCACTGGATTGCTGTCCAGCCTTCTGGAACTTGCTCAAGAACATCCATGTATGCATGGTAATCATGGAGCCATGGCTGTTGAGGGTCATCTGGTACATCCAACCCTGTGTCTGCCAGCTGTGTCTTCATCATCATCGCTAAGCTCTCAAAGCAAAGCGTGAAGTCCCTTGTCCTTTCTTGATGGTGTGGATGGCCTCGTCATAGAATGACCACTCAATCGTAGCCACTGCTCTTTGAACTAAGAGCAATTAGCACCTAGACGTAAAAGGGGACTTGAGCGTACCTCCTCCTCAACACATTTCAGGACATCATCATGGAGATCAGCGGACCATTGCTTCTTGAAATATCCCATCTTCTCCTTTGGGTTGAGAACTAGCAATATGTCAGTGATGGATGACAGGGCGAGGGCCAAAAGTCATACTCATGGACATGATGTACGCAGGAGACTCTGTAGTTTTCTTGTAGTATTCATCAACCTTCTCACATGCAGCACGAATGGCAGGGGCAAACGGCTTGTATTTTGGACAGTCGGCACGACTGGACCATGCTCTGTAAAGGGCTTCAAGTGCCAGAATGGCCAGATGAAGAGTTGGAATGACTGGTGTGTCCATGCAAAGTTGATAAATTAAAGTTTGATAATTACCCCAAAAAAAAGGTCAAAGCCTGTGGCTTGACAGGCCTGGCTTTGGCTTTTCAAATCATAGGCCAGGCCAAAGCCGTCACGAAAGCCATCACTTTGGCCCGGCTTGGCCTGGCCTATTTTGGCCTGGCTTGGCCCTGGCTCACGGCCTGAAGCCAGGCCGGGCACAACCCTACTTGGTTCTTAGTGGGAAAATACAAACAAGATTCAATTATAAGTGTGAAAAATGATGGCTGACTACGTTACTTGGCTTGAGTAAAATTGTAATGAAATGTAAAGCCCAGATCTTTGCCTTGAGTTTAATCTGTGTGGTCAGTCTCTGTCATCAGGGTGATTGATCCCCATTGGCTGATTATCACCATGTAATGAGTAGACTGTTCTTATTTAAAATTTGGTGTCATATTTGTGGATGCACTTTATGTCTCAATTTATTCAATATAAATCCATGTATTGACATATCCCATTGTTATTGTCGTTTTCACGTGACCTTGCACTTGCCATTTTTGGATGTCATTTCAAGTGCAAAAATAAAACTGCTATATCTCAACAGTTTCTCAACAGATTGCCTTGAAACTTTGACAGTAGAACCTTATATGTTGTATCTAGGTGCAGCTAAAATATGGGAGCCTAATATTTAGTTCTTGAAATGTCGATTTTCGGGTGGTGACATGAGTGCAAAACTTTGAACTGCCATATCTCAACTGTTTCTGAACCAATTGACTTGAAACTTCAACAGTGGGATCCCATGTACTGTATCTAGGTGCAGCCCAAGAGTTGGGGTCTGATTCTTAGTTTTTGAAGTTTTGGTTTTTGGGTGATCTGAGTTTGAAATTTCGATCTGCCATATCTCAACCATTTCTCAATAGATTGCCTTGAAACGTGGACAGTGGGACCTTATATACTGTATCTAGGTGCAGCAAAAATATGGGAGCCTAATATTCAGTTTTTGAAGTTTCAATTTTTGTGTGCCAAGCTGCGTGGGAAATTTCATACTGCCATGTCTCAACCATTTCTCAATGGATTGTCTTGAAACTTGGACAGTGGAACCTCATGCACTGTAGCTAGATGTTTCACTCATTGGATGTTCACATTTTGGGGTGCCAACCCCAAGCATGATAATATTACATTATCCCTACAGCTGAATCCATCCATGATATGATATGATTATTACAACTGTACCGCGCGAGAAGGGCACACTTAAGTTCATGGGGCTGGACAAGGACTGAGGGAAGAGTGAAAGAGACAAAATTGAAATGATGACGCAAGGCGTGCATCGAGGCAGCAATAGGCATCGGCATGGGTACATGTGCGTGTAGCTTCTTCAGTGAGTCTTTGGCCTTGCGCATGCGTGGTCTCATTGTCGCAAAGGGGGGTGTGCATGTTCTGAGGTGTTGCCATGTGTTGGAACATGGGCACAGTGTGGGGAAGCAGGAGGGAGGAGTGTGCTTGCATTGTGTGTCAAATGTGTCGTTGCAATGTGGTGTTGCCAGGCATTGGCCGTGTTGCTGATATTGCTGCTGCTGCTGCTGTTGTTGTCATTGATCCTGGTGCTGCTGTCATGGCAGAGGCTGAGGCATGGTCATTTGAGGCAATGGGGTGGTGAGAGGCAAGGGTGTAGACGATGGCATTATGGAAAGGTGTGAGCGTCTGAGGGGGTGACTTGCATGTTGCTCGTGCTGTCATCTTGTGGGTGTGGCGATGAGGTCTTCACCACTGCAGGTGATGGCAGCGCTCATGGGTGAGGTTGTATGTATGGATGGGGATGCGGTGGAAGGGGAGGAGTGGTGCAGTGTGGTGCTTGCATCGGCGACTTCTCCTGTGGCGACATCATGGTGGCAGCTGGTGATCTTTCTGTGGGGTGGCATCGAGGTAATGATGGGCGATGCTGGACATGTGGGAACCGCAGGGACGATGGGAGCAGGCGATGTGAAGGCATGACATTTTGGCAACCATACCTGCTGTTACGGGGCAGGGTGGGGAACGCGGCGGTGTTGGTTTTGCCTGGAGTCGCATAGAAGTGCGGCTGTGTGTGCGCATACATTGGGCAGCAGAGAGGTGATGTTGTGCCAGGCGGGAGAGCGGGTAAATGCGCGCACACACCAAGGGGGTCCAGGGGGCGTGATCCATTTGTTGTGAAGGGAAGTAGGATGTTCACATCCTCAGAAAGCGCCAAAGAGTGTCCTGCCGGTGAGAAGGGACGAGCGCGACGTGTCCAGAGCAATGTCACTCAGAGGTGCCTTGGACTCCAATGTTGAGGATGCAAGAAGTAGACCTGTCTCTTCAAAGGTCTCCCGGATTTCCATCATTTGATACAAATCATCCTGCTTCCTGTTGCAGTTGCCTCCAGGAGAGACCTGGGTGATACGGACTGGGTGGGATCAGCCAAAGGTACGTGCACAATGTCACCACCACTTGGATAAGCAATACGTAGATTCAAATAGCATGAGAATGTGCGAGTAAGCACTCCAAGTGCTAGTGCTAGCATGCACAAGTGGAAATCCGGAACCGCGATTGCGAATACGAGACTACAGATAGGAAAACAAGAGAGAGAAGAGACAAGCGATCTGACTTATTCCTACATAGGTCTCCTGGTGCTTTTCTTATAGCTCGTCCCTTCTTACCAGCAGGACACTCTTTGGCGCTTTCTGAGGATGTGAACATCCTACTTCCCCTTCACAACAAATGGATCACAGCCCCCTGGACCCCCTTGGTGTGTGCGCGCATTTACCCTGCTCTCCCGCCTGGCACAACATCACCTCTCTGCTGCCCAACGTATGCGCACACACAGCCGCACTTCTATGCGAACTCCAGGCAAAACCAACACCGCCGCATTCCCCACCCTGCCCCGTAACAGCAGGTACGGTTGCCAAAATGTCATGCCTTCACATCGCCTGCTCCCATCGTCCCTGCGGTTCCCACACGTCCAGCATCGCCCATCATTACCTCAATGCCACCCCTGCAGAAAGATCACCAGCTGCCACCATGATGTCGCCACAGGAGAAGTCACCGATGCAAGCACCACACTGAACCACTCCTCCCCTTCCACCGAATCCCCATCCATACATACAACCTCACCCATGAGTGCTGCCATCACCTGCAGTGGTGAAGACCTCATCGCCATGCCCACAAGATGACAGCACGAGCAACATGCAAGTCACCCCCTCAGACGCTCACACCTTTCCATAATGCCATCGTCTACACCCTTGCCTCTCGCCACCCCATTGCCTCAAATGACCATGCCTCAGCCTCTGCCATGACAGCAGCACCAGGATCAATGACAACAACAACAGCAGCAGCAGCAATATCAGCAACACGGCCAATGCCTGGCAACACCACGTTGCAACGACACATTTGACACACGATGCAAGCACACTCCTCCCTCCTGCTTCCCCACACTGTGCCCATGTTCCAACACATGGCAACACCTCAGAACATGCACACCCCCCTTTGCGACAATGAGACCACGCATGCGCAAGGCCAAAGACTCACTGAAGAAGCTACACGCACATGTACCCATGCCGATGCCTATTGCTGCCTCGATGCACGCCTTGTGTCATCATTTCAATTTTGTCTCTTTCACTCTTCCCTCAGTCCTTGTCCAGCCCCATGAACTTAAGTGTGCCCTTCTCGCGCGGTACAGTTGTAATAATCATATCATATCATGGATGGATTCAGCTGTAGGGATAATGTAATATTATCATGCTTGGGGTTGGCACCCCAAAATGTGAACATCCAATGAGTGAAACATCTAGCTACAGTGCATGAGGTTCCACTGTCCAAGTTTCAAGACAATCCATTGAGAAATGGTTGAGACATGGCAGTATGAAATTTCCCACGCAGCTTGGCACACAAAAATTGAAACTTCAAAAACTGAATATTAGGCTCCCATATTTTTGCTGCACCTAGATACAGTATATAAGGTCCCACTGTCCACGTTTCAAGGCAATCTATTGAGAAATGGTTGAGATATGGCAGATCGAAATTTCAAACTCAGATCACCCAAAAACCAAAACTTCAAAAACTAAGAATCAGACCCCAACTCTTGGGCTGCACCTAGATACAGTACATGGGATCCCACTGTTGAAGTTTCAAGTCAATTGGTTCAGAAACAGTTGAGATATGGCAGTTCAAAGTTTTGCACTCATGTCACCACCCGAAAATCGACATTTCAAGAACTAAATATTAGGCTCCCATATTTTAGCTGCACCTAGATACAACATATAAGGCCCATGATACCAACTGAGAATTCTTGAACTTCGAACTTGAACTTGAATTTCGGGATTTTCTGGGAGTGACTGGTATGACCAGTGTGATATAAGTGACATCGCATATATGATAAACTAATAGGTTTTTTTTTAATATGAGTTTTTATTTGCTTGTGATTTGCATATTCACGTATTGTGATTGCAGCTGTGACTGGGAACTGACTCAGTCCGCTTGTATCCACTGAATGTTGCCGAGGCATACTGTAGGGCCCATGATCCATGCACAGTGGAGCGAGAGATTTTTGAACAGGAAATGGAAAATCTTTTTTTGAAAAAAATACCATTCAATAACACATTCTGCATGGTCCCTCTGAATTCTCTGATACTGCTCCCACATGTCATCAGCAATTTTATCTCGCCTGATATTTGCTTGCTCCCTCTCATGCTGCATCACAGGGCCTGTTCCAAGTTCACCAGCCAGCGCTTCCTCTTCTTGTGCATCCATCTGGAGGTCAGCCACTTGGTCATCAAAGGTGCCAATCTCCCTAGAGTCATATGTGTGAATAAGATTGTGAAGTGCTGCGAGCGCACATGGGACGCGTGCTTGAACTCCCATGTCATACTCGCAGGGTTGTGAGAGAATCTTGAAACGCCACTTGAGAATTCCAAAAATGTGTTCAATGACATTGCAAGCTTGGGCATGATGCAATTGAACAGCTCCTTGGGTGTGCGTGGCCTAGGACAAACATCAGTAAGACAACTTGAAAGTAAGACAACAAAGACTCACCTTGTGTGAGCATGGCCCCATTCAGCTAGATGGTACCGCAACGCCTCGATAAGGGGTGAGAAGTACATCTGACGAGGCAAAACCTGCATCACCAAGATAATACTTCCCCCTTGGGACACGAAGATCAGAATGATGTGCTGCATGAAAAAGTGTTGCATCAGCAGTGGAACCCTCCCAACCAGTCAGCAGGTAGGTGAAGCGGAGGTCAAATGAGCATCCCACAAGGCAGTTCTGCATGAGACCTCCTTTGTGGTTCCTTGCCACATCACACTCTCCAGCAGTGGCAAAAATAGTCGATATGTGTACCGTTGATAGCACCCAGCGCATCCTTGAGAAATGGAAAGAATTTGGGGTTGCTTTGGATGAAGGGGTGAGGGGGTGAATCGGCATTGGGAAGGCGCACAAATGTGGTGTAGAAGGGAGGGCTCGAGAGAATGCCTAGAATTTTTTTAAAATACCTAGCTATCCATCAGACGACATCTGAAAGAAACCTGAGAGATACTTACTTTGAAATGGTGCGGGGTGACCACTGAAAATGCTCTCCGACATGTGTCGATGGCAGCCCTGTGACAGCTGTATAAAGGAAGATAGCAATTTGTTCTTCGACTTGGATGTGTCAGTGATGATGAGATACCAAGTTGTTGGAGGATCTGCTGGAGGATGATAAATACTTTTTTATGCACCCCAAGCTCAGTCCGAATGCGCTCTGGATGGCCAGTGAGTAGGTCCTCAACCCACTTAGCCCCAGTGTATGAAGATGTGTGATATGGGATAGGAGGACGATAGAGGGGTTCAAGGAGCTCAAGTAATGCTTGGCAGCAAAGTAGGAGAACAGTTGACATATTTAACATGACATAGAGCTGTTGGTGCCGTTGGCGTCACCATTGTACCCATTGCTGATGAGGGTTATCTGGCATCTTGAGCGAGGGAGGGGACAACAACAGGGACAAAGCGTGCAACTTTTTGACAGAAAATGTTTTTGGCACATCACATGTAATTTCACAATATGTGAAATATTTATTTGGATACACATACATGACACAACAACACAAATCATCGCTTACACTCACTTCACTTTCTCCACCAGATTACATATGTATCCATGTGCAAACTCACTGTGATGATTCCACGGATATGAGCACGAGGTAGCCATCCACCTCTCCGATGCCTGCAATTGGCAAACAGGGATAATGCTGGGACAATATCATCAGTTGGCAACCAACAACCATTTGTGATATCCTTGATATCACTGGCAAGGTGTTGGACTGCCAGTGTCTGGCGTGCATACTCGGGAAGTGCCAAAAATCCAGGTACAGTATCACCTGCGAGTGCGGTGCAGGTGCAGGTGCAGGTGCAGGCAGGTGCAGGTGCGGGTGCGGGTGCGGGTGTGGGTGCGGGTGTGGTGGGTGCGAATTCAGGCATGGGTGGGGAGAGACCAAGAGAATGGACAGTTGAGTCGAAGACATCAACAACTCTGTTCATGACTGCTGTAACACCCATGATAGCAGACACCACGGTGTCACCCCTCTGTTTTTTAGCTGAAGATGTTTCAGACATCAGGATATTGTCAATGCAAGGTGATTTACGCTTGTTGGTTACAAAGTTGAATGAGGTATTTGCAAAGTCGAATGAGGTATTCAATGGTGAAGTTGATGCCCTCCTGCTGCCGCCGACTTGAGACAAATCGGGGGTCAGGTGAGCAGGAGTAGGTGGCTGGGATGGAGCATGCTCAGCACAAGGTGTTGGCTGTGAAGCCCGGTATGCATGTTTGCCTTTGGTTTTTGTTCCTACAAGAGATTCCATGGCCTCACAATGTGGCCAGCCCTTGTGGTGGAACTTCTTGACCGCTGGTTTGTCCTACTAAAGTAAGATTTTGTCGACAAATCAGGAGTTACAGACGCACTGTGACCAGCTCATCATACACTGCCTGATTTTGATTTTCTGCTGATATGTCCATTCCTGTCACATCATCTCAAGCCATGCCAGACTTATTTTTGATCGCTGAAATGGTGTCCCAGTCAGGTCTTCATCTAGTTGAACGGTGTCAGTGTTGAGGTGTACTGAAAAGAGGAAACACGTACCCTTTGCCACTTCGTCTTGCATGAGCTCAGAGTTTTGAAGCCACCCTTCTTACAAAGGGACCTAATTTGACTGGCCGCCTCATTGAAGACTTGATCCTTGAACATAGCATTGGACTGTCATTTGGTCCTTGTGCTCCAAGAGGAAGTTTAAGAACTTGGCTTCCTCCTCAGTTGTCCATCTTGCCTTGATATCTGCTCAGGGTTTCTTCTGCAGAGGAATCAGAGCTTCTTGACGAGTGGGTCTGCATGGGAGGTGATGATCAGGATCAGGAAAATAAAGTGTGGGGCGACGCCAAAGTGAAGGTGAAAAAGAAGGTACTGACAAAGGGCTTACACATGTGCAATCACACACAAATATGCAAATATGCAAATCACAAGCGAATAAAAACTCATATTAAAAAAAAACCTATTAGTTTATCATATATGCGATGTCACTTATATCACACTGGTCACACCAGTCACTCCCGGAAAATCCTGAAATTCAAGTTCAAGTTTCGAAGTTCAAGAATTCTCAGTTGGTATCATGGGCCTAAGGTTCTACTGTCAAAGTTTCAAGGCAATCTGTTGAGAAACTGTTGAGATATAGCAGTTTTATTTTTGCACTTGAAATGACATCCAAAAATGGCAAGTGCAAGGTCACATGAAAACGTCAATAAGTTTATCCAAGTCTGCTAAGGCTAAATTGATTGGGTGAATTAAGTGTATATAATCCCACTGGTGATTCAGGGTGACTCATGTTGCATCTTAGGTTACATAACTTGGGAACTGAGCTGCCCTCTCTTAAGCATTCGACTATGTTCTAATTGTTTGTAATCTGAGCTGAGTCAATTCAGTGGCCAATATATTTCACCTTTATTTACCACTGAGTTGAGTTTCAGTGGATGGGACTTATCCATTCCTGTCCATCATGATAAGATAATGACTCAGTGACTTGTGCATGTAAGCAATCACTGTAATATATATTTACCTAGATAAGATAACAATTACCTAGGTATTAGTCTACAACACATATGTATGATAGCAGAATAAATGTACCTCAGCGACTCATGCACATAAGCAATCACTGAGGAGAACAATACTAACTAGCTACTGGTTTAAGTAGGTGAACGGCGCGGGCTATGCAAGCCCGCAGTCGATGGAAATCTAATCTACAAGCTGATGATCGAACAGTTGATCATCAGCACTATCTACAAGGTGCGATGTAAGGTAATTGTAACTAAGTATCCTAGGATCGTATCATTAAATACATCTATCATATCATGGCAATCCCTCAGTCACCTTTGCACGCGCGTGATTGGCACCACTCGCCCGCGATCGATCTCAATCCCGTGTGCTTCGGATTTGCGTGATCACGACACGTGAGGAAGAGCGACCGGCGACCCGCGGTAAGCATAGACTTGGCGCGTTCGAAGGCACCGTGGGGACGAGAAGTGTCGCGCGACGAATCTGAAGCGAGACTGCGGCCGGTTGAGGAAACCGGAGAAGCAGAACTGGAAGGTGGGAAACTATGGCGGCCAGGAGTGCTGGGGGGAAGCCACACTGAATTGTAAATTCCTCGTGAAGGGGATTGAGAGGAGTGCATGGATGACGTAATTGAGTGGTGGTGCAAGGGGTGACAGTGGGCTGGGTGGGAGGGAGTTGAAAGCGCGGAGGAGGGGGGGAAGAAGGCTGAGATATAGGCCAGTAAGGAACCGATAGGTGTCTATTATACGAACCCGTCAAGCCGGTCAGACCGGTACTCTCCCATGACTTTGAGGCCTTCGTTACTGCTGCCGGTCTCAATGACTTTCTCGCAATCGACGAGCTGAGATAGATGAGAGAGACGGAAATCAGGTGTGTGCGAGATGTACCTTCGGATAGTCTGTTAGAATGTTAAAGGCGAACTTTAGATATCTACAATCGCCTCGCGAGCGATCCCAGTACCGCTGAGGAGAGCGGCGATGAGGGACTCCAAGACGGAGACCAATGATATCGACGAGGGAGTGTGTCCGGACGGACGATTTCCGCTCAACGATAGAAATGATGAACGATCCAGATGTCAGAGACGACGCAGTGGCAAGAAAGAGGATGCGTGAAGCAATGAAGACGACATCTGGTGACGACGATTTCTGTAATAGCATAAATCAGTGATTAGAGAGAATACTCCGGTTGACCAACCTCAAGGAGAAGGACAGTATATTAACTGAATCACTAATGAGAGTGGCACGAGCGCTTTCGACGAGAAGGGCATTTGCAATGCGACGAAGGGCCTCGAGCGACGCCTCCAAGTTGCTATCTTCGATGGTCTTTGATGCTGCGAGGAGAGAGGATAGGTTATTATCCAATGCTAGGATGGTCGATCCAGATGGATGACGACCCGAAGCCTTGATGGCCGAGAGAGCGAGATGAGCATCTGAGAAAGAGTTTTCCGTGGAAACAAGGGTCGAGGGTATGGGTACCTGTGTGATGAAGCTTGCCACTCGTGCCACCAGGTTTGCAAGACCCGATATCTGATAGGAGGACAGGGACAAGGGTGACGGATTCACGGTTGGCGTCGTCAATGAAGTGTGCTGTGCATAGGTCAAAAGTGCGCGCAAGAAGGTAGGCAATGGACGAGCCACAGACCATTTATGATAGTATTGAGCACCTTGGAGACTTCAGCCCTTGGTGAAGAAGCAGAAAGCGCATGATAGGACGCTAGAAGATCGGTTATGGCCATCGTCCCAGGCTCGGCGGTTGTAAAACAAAGGATTTGGTCGTGGTCGTGGTCGTGGACAAGCGACAATGCATGAAACTTTTATTCAGCAATGATCGTGATGGGTAATCGAGCCACCTCCGAGGTGTACAGTCGCTGTACGGTGCAGCACCGTTTCGATCGATTATCGACAGTGTGAAAAGCGAATACATTGTATTGCAACATTCAAGGCTGCTCCCACAGGAGACGGAAAGGTGCCATAGCAACACGGTGGTTAGGCCCGGTGCTCCCCATTAGTTAACGACGTGGACTCAGCCGCCCCTTCTGTCATGCCTGTCAGTGGTGGTGGTGGCGAGTCCACTCCGTTCGCGCCCGATATCACCTCCGCAAGGTCAGGAAACGTCTGCACCAGTGCCTCGTCCAACAACTTCCGATAACTCTACTTCCCAGTACCAATGCTGTCAGGGCATCTCGAAAACGTGAAAACCATGACAGACCTCAATTGCCTTGATTTTACCATTCATAAATTGGTTCTCAGTAGCAGCTCTTTCGAGACGGTCTTTAGTCAGGTGCATTGGATTGCGCCCATTGTCGATGTCAGTGAGTATTTGCATCGGTACTCGCGTGGTAAGATGCGACGCCATGTCATCAAGTCCCGCCAAGTATCCTACAACTTCGTTCCTATACCATGTAAAGGTATTAAAAGTTAGGCTGGTGGAGGATGCAACGGGGCGACGCACGCGCGAACCCCAACCTGTTTTCCTGTTCCTGGATCTTTCGTGGAGTCGTTTACAACGGTCGTGCCGAGGTTGTACAACGCATTTGCAAGTCCCATCAAGTCCTGCTCAAGATCCCCTTGGATTCCTGATGGGGGAACTGACTGCGCGGACCGCGGAGAATCAGGAGCAGGTGGAGGGACAAGAATTGGGATGAGTGGCGGCCGTGGTGGCATAGGCTGACATCTACTCCCAGAGGAGCCACAAGTCGCAAGGGGAAGGGCAGGGTGTGTGTAGGTTCAAAGTAGCGCTTATTGTCCACTTATTTTCTTACTTATTCGTCACTTATTTTCGTCACTTATCCACATAGGTAAATGTAATAAGTGACGAATAAGTAACCCCCTCCCGAGAATTCAATGATAAGTGGCAAATAATTGGGTCCGGCAACCCATACTGAGTTCGAATTGAATTGCACAGAAAGAGCGAGTCGTCAAGGTGCTCACTGTTCGCCATGCGTGCCGCATCAAAACGGACACGCATGCTCGAGGACGTGGTATGTCCAGCAGAAGCGGGCTCGCACCCTACACATGGTATCCAAACTGCTAGAGGACCTCCCCATCTCAGATGCTCAGTCCAGCTCTGATGTGTCCGAGTCATCTTCATCGCCTCCTCCTTCCTCCATCTCCTCCCCATCCTCCGTATCGAATGAAACTGATTTGTTATCATTGGGTGCCCATTCGGGATACAGCTCCAGCGATTCCAAAGACTTCGATAGCCTTGAAGATAACGTGTTTGAGCGGTGGTTGTAAAATGGTGCAACTGATGAGTGCGAGCTTGTATCTCGACCATAGCCACAACTTTATTTAATTTTTTTCTTCCGATATACATGTGCTCAAGCTTGTCATCTTGTTTAACTTGTTTCAATTGTATGGCTTGTTGACAAGGTGCCAAAAGGTGCCAAAAGCCTGCAAGAATTTTGTGGTCTTCCTGATGCTGCAGTGTCACGGGTTGTATCTATGAGATATAGGGCATCACGATGTAGTGTACCGCATGGCACAGCTCCGAAACACAAGCACAGGCGGTGCGCCTCCATTACTTGTCACCGTTGTTGAGAGAGCGCCTCGCAGTGTCGCCGCCTAATGACGACTCGTAAGACGTCAAATCGAGTTGCACTAGTAGCTTTCCTGTTACATGATAACGCATAGGATTGCCAGTGGCCCATGAGAACCAATGGCACCCGACCTTGATGAGATGACGTTTGAAGTTCCTTCCCGCGCTCGCCCCTTTCAAGCTTGCAAGCCTAGACCCGTCGATCAATCAACACCACTGGCAGGATCATGATGCAATGATTGAATGATAATCCTGATCCGGAATTCGCGGAAAGAGGGGCTCGCCAGAGTATAAAGCTAATGCGTGTACTATTAGTAGTACGGTTCTCGCCAGCTGCGCTGACATTCACTCCAACCGACGGGTACAGGTTACCGCAAATCTTTCTACATTTTGTACGCCGCAGTCTTGTTCATACTTAGACGACTGTGACATGTTTCCAGTTCAAAGACCCCACACTCCCGCATATTCACATATACGTAATAATGCGCACCTGCACTGTTTTTGCGACATTCTGGCTCGCCATTGGCATCACTCCATCGTTCGCGGTGGGTCGTTCATGGACTTTGCCGCTCCACAGGGGGGCAACCGGTCCTCTGAACCACCACCCCCAGGGCATCAATATTCCAAGTAACAAGTGGGCGGCGACTCTGAAGGATATGGATAATAAGTTGCTGGAAAAGGATAAGCGGCTATCGAAGGAAAAGGATGATGAGCTGCCGTATAAGCTTGTCTTTGGAGTGAAAGAGGGACTCTGAACGCTAATGATCCTCGATATACGAGTTGGCCGAGAGCTATCCGCAGGGACCACTCAAGGGCACTGACGCTACGATAGTTAATGGAGCTGAAATTCGAAATTTGAATCATGGGTTACCGATGTTCATCATACCCAGTTTGTGTCATGCTTGGCCAGTCACTGTGGTCCCCTCCATCACTTCTCCAGGCATCAAGGCCTTAATATCAAAAAATGACAGTTTTAAACATTTGCATGGCTATTATTATAAGTTTGATGACAATTGGGGTGATTCAAGCTGAGATACAGTCAATTTAAGTTTCTACTCAGACATTTCTACTCAAAGTCATCCCCAGATCCCTCCAGGGCACAGTTATCAGGGTATTCATCCTCCTCTTGATCTGCCAATGCTTCCATCAGTGCAGCTTCCTCATCAAATTCCATCAGTTAGTGATGTGCAGGGCCCACCTCAGCTCAAAAGCCCTGGCTTGGGTTGGGTTGATACAGCTCAGGCTTGGAACAATAGTGGGCCAGCCCTAGTGGAGGGGTCAGGCCAGGCCCAGCCTGGCTCAGGCTCAAGCTGCAGCTTGTGATCATGTGACATGCACTTGCACTCCCATGTGTTTGTCTTTCCTCTCCTCTCACTCTTGCACTCTCCCCTTCATGCCATCCCCTTCCATTCCCCACTCTACACCCAGTGTCATGGTAACTAGCCATGTCAGTTCTCAAGCCTGAAGACGAGTTTAATAGTAGAGATGTGTTTGAAGAACAGGCTGGTTCCCATTGTAAAGAATAAGGATCCCTGCAGCAGTCAAAGTGTTTTATGCTAAACAGGTTATGGCCAATTGACCCTTCCTAGTACAACTTGGTCCATTGAGAAGCTAGGGTAAGTGTATGAGAGGATAGACTAGGGCTGGTTCCACTAGCTATATGCGTTCAAGTCCATCGTAGACCTTGAACATGCAGAGAGAAGAGGAAGGTAGGTCTTTAAGGAGGAGAGCTCTTCTCAGTAGAGTGAAGAGAGACTCTTAGGGGAGGAAGGGATAAGGAGAGAGTAGATGGTGGATGGGGTGTGTGTGTGAAGAGTTGATGAAATGGAGAGGTGGATGTGGTTTGAGGATTAGGAGTGAGGTGGGTTGCAGGCAAATATGTTGGACAAGAGTAGGTTGGATTCTACAAGTAGTGCTTTTAGGTCAGGTCACATTGACTGCAAAAAACTGCTTGACTGAACCTGACCTGACTGATCATGAGTGAACTTTCAGTCAAGGTCAAACTGGATTGTAGAATGTCCAGTCACAGTCACATCAACTTTCAAGACTGATAAAAACTGGTCAAGACTGGTGTGCCTGGGATTTCTGTCAAGATTTCATGGGTTTGAGGATTATGGTCATAACTAGTCATAAGTAAAGCATGACTGGGAACATGTGTGTGAGATTGTAAGGCTGGTCACCTGACCCTGTACCTAGTGAGTACCCAAGGAGAGAGAGAGCCCCCATGAGAAGTTGGACACAGGCACAAAGAGGAGTTCTCAAGCCAGTCAGAGGAGAAGGGGACACCAAAGCTTGCTTGTCATTCCAGAGGGTAAGTAGAGAGATTAAGCACAGAATACAGGGGAGTACAAAGGAAAATAGGAGATTGAAAAACAAGGGAGTATAAAGATTGTCTATGCTGCACACAGAAATAAAAATGCACATCTCAATGCATGAAAATTGTGCATGTGGGAATGGGAAAAGATGCATTGCATGCCATTAGGGTTTCAGACCTGACACCTCCTGGGGGGTTGAAATTTTGACCATCCCCAGTCAAACCTTCTTGAGTGAGCTTCTGTCAAGACATGTACTGCTGATCACTAAGGACTCAGGAGCAGGTGGGCAAGGGTCAGAACAGATGATACGCAGTGAAGGTGGCGTTGAACAGGAGGATGAGCCAAACGATGAGGAGGTACCAGATGGGGACTGGTAGGTGTTGCAAGAGATAGAGGTGAAGGCTGGAGGCCAGTGTAGTGAGAGGGCTTTAAACAAGGCGGTCATTGAAGAGTACCTTGGAGGCGAGGGGAATCTTTAGACTGAGCAGTCGCAGGGGAGTACCCAGGAAGATGAGAGTATCACAAATGGACAGTCTGACAACTGCCATGCTTCATTGGGGCTTATATACAGTGTACAGGGTTGATTACAAAGAACTGGAACTATTCTAGACCCTTTGGTACCATCCAATAGGACTACAGAGGCATAAATGTGCTTGTGTCAAGTTTCAGGCTTACTGAGCGCATTACTGATCATTGTGGAGTGATGACATCATTATGATGTCACTGTGGAGCACTTAGTGAGCTTATGAGGTAACTGTGGAGTCGCTCAGTCAGCCATGATGTCATTGGAGCCTTGATGATGTCAGATGAGTTATGCAACAGTTTCTAAGAGTTTGTGCCACTGTTTTGGGTTCTTGGTGGCTGGGTGACCATGTGGCTGCCACGCGATGATTACCCGATTAGGAAATGGGTGCCTGGTTGTGTTATAGTGCCTTTGCAATAGCGATATTTTGTACCACAGGAGGGGTAGCCCAGGAAATGGAAGGGAGTTGGCAATGCAAAGTGAGAGAGGTCTCTCTTGAGTGAAATAGGACAATCTATGGCCAGGACCTGGCCTTGGTTTGTAACAGCTTCAGCCTTGTGCACGTGGCCTTGTCGCTGTGCCAGAGTAGTGGGCATGTTGCGGCAAAGCAGCAAGGTGGCATGGCATGCTAGCAGTGTGTTGAATGTGTTGTCATGCCTAGTGGTGTTGCCAAGTGTCAGCTGTGTTGTTGTTGTTGTTGCTGCTGTCAATGCAAAGGTGGTGGTGGTGGCAAGGGTGAGGGTGGTGGTGAGAGAGGGTGGCAGCGCGTGGGGCAGCTCGTGCAGGGGTGGTGTTTGTCATCTTGTAGTGGCGGTGGCAAGGTTGTCTCCACTGCAGGTGGTGGCAGCAGACATGGGCAGTGACACATGAGTGGATGGGGAGGCAATGTGGGAGGTGGTGTGCGGTGTGATGTTGGCGTCGGTGGTGGCTTCTCCTGTGTGATGGTGTGGTGGCAGGGTCTGATCATTCTGTGGGGCAGCATGCTCTTCATTTTCCAGTTATCTGTGCATTCTTGTTCCTCATTAACATCTTTTACAAGGTGTGGCAGCAAGATGGCAGTTGGCAGATCTGAGATGGCAGCATGGTCAGGAAGCAGGGGCATGGGCGGCAAGTGTGAGCTCATAGGCATAAACGTAGGGGTGATGGCAGAGATGGATGGAGTGGGGGCAACAATGGAGGGCACAGCAGTTGACAGAGAGGGAATGGCAGTGGGTAATGCGGGCATTGGTGCAGAGACAACAAATGGCAAGGGTGTGACTGAGGCTGCAACAGTGACAATGGTGGGCAAAGCAGGGGCTGTGACAATGGCGGACGAGGCAAAGACGGTGGTCATGCATGGAGCTGAGGCAATGGCCACGACAGGTGACACTGAGGGTGCAGGAGCTGGCAGGGCAGAGATGGGGGGGTGTAGAGGTGGTGGTGGATGTGGCAGAGGCTGGGGCATGTACAAATGTGGGAACGGATGTGACCAGGAGTGACACAGCTGCAGTTGGCAAAATGGGATCAATGATGGCAGGTGGGATGAAGGCGAAGGCAACTGGAGGAGGGGCATGAGCAGGTGATGTGGAGGCAATGGTGGTAACGTCATCGGAGGTGGAGGAGAGGGAGTGTGTGTTGAAGGCAAGAGGTGGAGAGCATGGAGGCATTTGCATGTGTGACATCATGGTGGGAGAGATGGAGTTGTGGGGCACATGTGTCATGCATTTGGTGGCTGGCCAGTTTCTTGCAGCAGAAGGGAAGTGGAAGGGAGAGACAGAGAGAGGAACGACTGAGACTGTCACGGTAACAAGCCGTGTCAGTTCTCAAGCCTGAAGTTGAGTAGATAGTAAAGTGTGTTCCGATAAATGGGCTGGTTCCCATTGTAATGAGTAAGGATCCCTGCAGTGGTCAAAGTGTTTTATGCTAAGCAGGTTATGGCCAATAGACCCTTCCTAGTATGTCTTGGTCTGTTGAGAAGCTAGGGTAAGTTTATAAATGGGATAGACTAGGGCTGGTTCCACTAGCTATATGCGCTCAAGTCTGTTGTAGACCTTGAACACTCAGAGAGAGGAAGGTATGTCTTGAAGGAGGAGAGCTCTTCTCAGTAGAGTGAAGAGAGACTCTTAGGGGAGGAAGGGAGAGGTGAAAAGTAGATGGTGGATGGTGTGTGTTTGTGAAGAGTTGATGAAATGGAGAGGTGGATGTGGTTTGAGGATTAGGAGTAGAGTGGGTTGCAGGCAAATATGTTTGGACAAGAGTAGGTTGGATTCTACAAGAGACCAAGCTTAGGGCTTTGGTCACAAAGTACTGAGCTTATATATACAGGAGAAGCGCAGCAATAGCTGTGCTTTGACTGTGCTACTAGTATAGTAGGAGTCATAATAAGTAGGAGTCATAGAAATGAGGCCACGAATGAGTCAGAATCAAATGACTGTGCTGCACAGTAGGTGTGCAGCATTGCACAGTCAGAACTAAGAAGCAAAAATATAAAAGGAAAGAGAACCAAACAAAGGGAAAGTAACAGCAATCCAGTGTTACCTGGATGTGTATGGATCACATGATAACAGAGAAAGGATCACAGGATGTAAGAGATCACAAGACCAGTAAGTAAAGGGACATACAAAAGCAAGCAGTTCATAGTAAAGGGTAAGAAGTAAACATAAAGGGAAAGTGTTGTAACACCCAGTAACAGTGACAACACCTCAATTTGGTTGCCTTTGACAGCATTTGCCTCACCACCCAACACCCAGACCTGGATGACATGTTCCCATCATTATTGCCTTTCTACCCAAGGGCTTGCTGCCCACAGTGCTTTGCCCTGTTGCCCTTACCATGCCATCCCACACTCACAGACTCTTGGTTGGAGGAGTAGGACCCCCATGTGGTTTGTCATAATGAATATAAAAAGTAGCTGCCTTCTCAAATAGAAGTTAGCTTTTGCCTCTGCATTAAATATTCTTGTCTGCCTACATGAACCATTCCATTGAGATCACACACACACTCTCTTTCTCTCTCTCATGTGTAAGAGATGCCCAGACATGACTGTGACATAGGGATCAACATGTCACATCATGTTGATGCTATAAAGCTGCAGCTTGATGTTAGGATTCTGTTTGAATTCCTGTTTGCTTACCTACGCTTGCTTACTCATTTCCTTTTACTGTTTGCTTACTGATTTGCTGATTGATGCTTAGTGATGTGGCTGACAGATATTGTCAAGACTCACTGTTGAACAATCCAGTTCAAGAGTGAGGGGTTAGTTCAGAGACGAGTCAATAGATGTCTAGGATGGCATGTTACAAACCAAGGCCAGGTCCTGGCCAAAGATTGTCCTATTTTACTCAAGAGAGACCTCTCTCACTTTGCATTGCCAACTCCCTTCCGTTTCCTGGGCTACTGTCAAGACACGTACTGCTGATCACTAAGGACTCAGGAGCAGGTGGGCAAGGGTCGGAACAGATGATATGCGGCGAAGGTGGCGTTGAACAGGAGGACTGAGCCAAACGACAAGGAGGTACCAGATGGGGACTGGTAGGTGTTGCAAGAGACAGAGGCGAAGGCTGGAGGCCAGTGTAGTGAGAGGGCTTTAAACAAGGCGGTTGTTGAAGAGTACCTTGGGAGCGAGGGGAATCTTTAAACTGAGCAGTCGCAGGGGAGTACCCAGGAGGATGAGAGTATCACAAATGGACAGTCTGATGACTGCCATGCTTCATTGGGGCTTATATACAGTGTACAGGGTCAATTACAAAGAACTAGGACTATTCTAGACCCTTTGGTACCATCCAATAGGACTACAGAGGCATAAACATGCTTGTGTCAAGTTTTAGGCTTACTGAGCGCATTACTGATCATTGTGGAGTGATGACATCATTATGATGTCACTGTGGAGCACTTAGTGAGCCTATGAGGTCACTGTGGAGCCGCTCAGTCAGCCATGATGTCATTGGAGCCTTGATGACATCAGATGAGTTATGCAACAGTTTCTAAGAGTTTGTGCCACTGTTTCGGGTTCTTGGTGGCTGGGTGACCATGTGGCTGCCACGCAATGATTACCCAATTAGGAAACAGGTGCCTGGTCATGTTATAGTGTCTTTGCAATAGCAATATCTTGCACCGCAGGAGGGATAGCCCAGAAAACGGAAGGGAGTTGACAATGCAAAGTGAGAGAGGTCTCTCTTGAGTGAAATAGGACAATCTACAGCCAGGACTTGGCCTTGGTTCGTAACAGCTACCCCTCCTGTGGTACAAGATATCGCTGTTGCAAAGGCACTATAACACGACCAGGCACCTGTTTCCTAATCGGGTAATCATCGTGTGGCAGCCACATGGTCACCCAGCCACCAAGAACCCAAAACAGTGGCACAAACTCTTAGAAACTGTTGCATAACTCATCTGACATCATCAAGGCTCCAATGACATCATGGCTGACTGAGCGACTCCACAGTGACCTCATAGGCTCACTAAGCGCTCCACAGTGACATCATAATGATGTCATTGCTCCACAATGATCAGTAATGCGCTCAGTAAGCCTGAAACTTGACACAAGCGAGTTTATGGCCCTGTAGTCCTATTGGATGGTACCAAAGGGTCTAGAATAGTTCCAGTTCTTTGTAATCAACCCTGTACACTGTATATAAGCCCCAATGAAGCATGGCAGTTATCAGACTGTCCATTTGTGATACTCTCATCCTCCTGGGTACTCCCCCACGACTGCTCAGTTTAAAGTCTACTCTTGTCTTCAAGGTACTCTTCAACGACTGCCTTGTTTAAAGCCCCCTTGCTACACTGGCCTCTAGCCTTCGCCTCTATCTCTTGCAACATGTACCAGTCCCCATCTGGTACCTCCTTGTTGTTTGGCTCGTCCTCCTGTTCAACGCTGTTTACGCTGTGTACCATCTGTTCCGACCCTTGCCCACCTGCTCCTGAGTCCTTAGTGATCAGCAGTACGTGTCTTGACATCTGGACAGTCTCTCATCATCCCTGTATTGACCAGCCAATGCTCAAGTGTCCACTCCTAACTCTCCCACTTTGGTTAACACCTCCTTGCTCCTCCCTTCTCCTCTGCAACCTACCCCACGCACTGCCCTTCGCATCCTTACTGAAGACATCGACCCAGTCAACACAGCCTCACCTCTCAGCATCTTGTACTCCCCAACGGCTCCCCCATCATCTCCTACCACTGTCCAGCCTATTCCAGGCGATTTCGTCCCCATTGGCACTCCCCCTCCAGCACAGAACGAGCAGCAGCAAGTGGACCATCCTCCCTTGCCTGAAGGCTTCCTCGACCAGCCCCCCTGCACAGCATTCCACTTCCACCCTCATCAGTACTTTGTCCTTCCCACCACCAATCGTTCCCGCGAGCAGTGGCGCCCCCTCCATGACTTGAACCACCAAGACTACCTGGGACGCATCCCTACTTCAGACCAGTTGAGTCGTTGCTAAGGTGTGAAACGGGTAACCCCCGGGTAAATTTTCCTGAACCCCTACCCGTACCCGTGAACACCGTACCCTTACAGATAAAGGGTACGGTTTCACCGTACATCGCTCGGGTTCACCGTTACTGGTATGGGTTCTATAATAACCAGCGGTATGTAAGAAAAAACCGCGGGTTTCACATATGTATCACTAGCTAGTAAAATAAAAGAAGTACATAGTATAACTAATCAAGCGAAAATGTTCTTTTTCGACGACACTGCAGCCAACACATCATCAAACACAAGGAGACCGCAATGGGCCCAGGAACCAAAGCAGAGAAAAGCTCGAATTGAACCCGATGAGAGATTATTGCAGCGTGAATGGGAGAAGGTGACGGCCTTGTGAAAAAACCCGTTCAACAGCTGTCGAGGTGGCAGGGATACTGAGATAATCCAAAGCCATACGATGAAGGCTTGAATATACGAAACGGTTGTCGTACCACCACTTCAGCAGATCTTTGATGTTTTCGACAGGGAGGCTCAAGTAGGCCTGGACCTCATTCCGGCGGAGTTGGGTAGTGACAGAGAGATTACCGAATGATGCGTATCCTTCATCGTTTGCTTCTTTCATTTGGGCCGAGTCTCGGTCCAGGTCATCAGTGGTAGGCTTCTCATACTTCGCGTATTCATCATAAACAAGGTTCTCCGCCACCTCAATCCATTCACCTTCCCAATTCTGGTTGCGAAAAATATTCGAGTTTCATGCCAGGGTGTAGAACCATAGCGATGCGGTACGCAATAGAGTCGTCGGTGAGGGAGTAGTAACTGGTTCATTTTCTTGCGTGCAAGCTTCATGGCTTCAACGAGAGCAGCTGGGAACTCTTTCCCTGTCTTTGGGTTGAGATGGCTGGTAAGCCAATCCATTGCGGGAATGACAGCAGCGACTCCCGCGGAGTCTTGTGAAAAGAAGATAGTCGCGTTCTTGAATTGCTTTGGGGAGATATTAGGAATTAATTCAATTAAGTAAAAATATGACTTACCCGTAGTACCAAGACAAGATCTTCAACGATAACCCACTCTTCATCATCAAGCTCATACTTCCGAAGCTTGAGGACCTTGTCGGCCGTCATTGCATCAATAACCTCACGATATTTCGTTGCAAAACGAAGCATGTAGTACGTCGAATTCCAGCAGTGTCACAACAGTCACGCGGCATGAGGCGCGGCTTGAGTCCGAGCTCCTTGCAACACTTGTGCCACTTTGGGAGAGTGATAGTTGTTGAGTGAATGATAGCAAATGACAGACGACGAAGCTATTGAATCAAGATCAGTGGTTACTCCGAGTCCCAGGGAACAACTAAGATAGTACATACCTTCGTCACGATTTGACGAACAGTAGCTGTAGTTTCCATGATCTCTTCCTTCTTCTCCTCGTCTAGGTTCTCAAGTTCATCAATACCATCATCATCATTATCCTCATCCGGTACATCCGATCCATCTTCATCTTCGTCCTCGTCCTCATCCTCATCTTCGTCTTCGTCCTTGTCTTCTTCATCGAGTGCACCATCTTCACCAACGTCATCATTGTTATCGGATACGCCAGCTAATGCAGTGTTGAATGGGCTGAGGAGGGCTTTGGCTGAGAGATGCAGAGTGTGATTGAAACAGCGGACGCGGTTTTGTCCATCAAAAGAGTTCTCCATCGTTGTGAGAGCTTTGGTCTGCGTGTCGTTCGCAGATCCATTGTCAGCGTTTATGGCCAGAATACGATCTTGGAGTCCAAACTGTTTCGAGCATCTTCTGAAAGGCCTTTGCCAAAGCTGTACCCGTATGAGATTCCGGAACCTCAATGATATCGAGTAAGAAAGCTAGCATGGCACCTTGATGCTCAAGGTGTACAGTCCAGGCAACGAACGCGCGGTGGTTGGTTGAAGTCCAACAATCGGTCGCGAAGTGAATGCGACCTGGGTGTTCTCAGCAGTAGTTTGCTTATCCGTTCACGGCACTTGATGTATGTGGCCTTGACATCACGTCGAACCGTGTTTGGACATGGAACTTTACTGGTTGGGGTGCCCGGTCTTGAAAATATCGATGAGCTCGGGATCAGAGACAATTTGCGGAGGACGGTTGCATTCTGCCACCCATTTTGCAATGTGCGCGCTGTTCAACGTGTTTAGAATAGAGCATTTAGCTGATAATAAGTACTACTTACCGAAATTCTGTGTTCAGTGTGTGCTCGATGCGAGTACGTGACAGGCCGCTGTCCTTGGCGGGCAAATGCTGCAAATATGTTGCCAGTGCGGCCTTCACTAGCAGCCTCGCCCTTCATAGCTGCATTCACCGCGTCCTCGCCAAAGCATCGGATGGCGTGGTGCTTGAGATTCGCAGTTGAAGATTTGTCGCCCTTATCTTGATAGCGCCGAATGCCTTTCGAGCCTGTCTTGCAATGTTTTGACAAACAGGTGAAGAAGTGGGAGACTGCAGTTTTTGTGAATTTGAATAGAGATGTCGGGCTTGAAAAACGTGTAGATGGGGGACCGCCATGACTTCTTTGTGTCTTCTAGTGTCCAAGTAAGCAAAAGAGGTAAAAAATGATAATGAAACGACATACGTAGGTCTTTTTCAAGCTCCTTGTTATCTGATTCAATCTCGATAGCATTGCCGGTTGCACCGTTGCTGCTGATACTCATATGATCATCCATCGTCAGTGCTTGCTCCGCTTCTTGTTCGCTTTCAACGGGTGTGGAGGTGGCATTGGATGCCACATGCTTTGCATGCTTGAGAGGCTGGGTGATTGCCTTCGAGCCATTTGCAATGCTACGTTTGACTCCACGCTGGAGTGCCTTGGTGCTCAACTTGACTGCGCTGGCAAAGGAAGAGGTCGACGCCGAAGTCTGAAGTGAAGAGCGCGATGACTTTGCTGAGGACTTTGACCCCAAATTGTGAGGCATGAGCAACAAGTGAGATGTTGAAAATAATTTGCTCACCTTTATATGATCCAGCCAGATCTCGATGAACCGACCCTTCTGACCCGTGTCATATGACTTTGCAAACATGGCACTAAGTGCCGTCTTCACGTAAATGGAGGCGGCCGCTGAGTCCGAGTCACGCTCACCAGTTTTCTCACGATTGTGATCAACAATTGCTTCCATTTGGGCTGGTCCCAAGCCTGTGCAAGCTGTCACCCTGTGGCAGGAGACTCTTGAATAGTGCTTTCAATACCCATAAACCCAGCCGATAAGGGTGCGGTGTTGCACGGGTGTGACAAATTTAAAACTGTACCTGTACCCACGCCTACCCGTGACCAAATTGTCACGGTGTCACCCGTACCCGAGTCACACCCTTACCCATTGTTCCACATATGGTACTGTACAGCCTTGCTACATACAGTATTTAAGTGCCTGTAGAAGCTGGGGAATGCCCCAAGCTTAGCTTTATCTCATTTCCTGTTGCATCCCTTGCTCTGTATCCTCTCTCAATCACAACTTGCTTGTGCTGCCTTATACCTTGCTTGACATCAACACACTAGGAGGAACCCTTGTGTTCTTCTTGCTCCTCTCTCTCACTCTCATTGTCCTCCTCTTCTGTGAAACAACCAGAAGAGAAACTCTGTCTGCAGACTAAGTCATTGTTTGACTTAGCCTTGAGACACAAAATGTCAAGACACGTACTGCTGATCACTAAGGACTCAGGAGCAGGTGGGCAGGGGTCAGAACAGACGGTACGTGGCATAGGCGGCGTTGAACAAGAGGACAAGCCAAATGACTAGAATATACCAGATGGGGACTGGTACGTGTAACTGGAGGCAGAGGCGAAGGTTAGAAGCCAGTGCAATGAGGGGCTTTAAACAAGGCAGTCGTAGAGGAGTACCTTGGAGGCGAGGGAAGTCTTTAAACTGAGCAGTCGTGGGGGAGTACCCAGGAAGATAAGAATATCACAAATGGACAGTCTGATGACTGCCATGCTTCATTGGGGCTTATATACAGTGTACAGGGTCGATTACAAAGAACTGGAACTATTCTAGACCCTTTGGTACCATCCAATAGGACTACAGAGGCATAAACTCGCTTGTGTCAAGTTTCAGGCTTACTGAGCGCATTACTGATCATTGTGGAGCGATGACATCATTATGATGTCACTGTGGAGCACTTAGTGAGCCTATGAGGTCACTGTGGAGTCGCTCAGTCAGCCATGATGTCATTGGAGCCTTGATGACATCAGATGAGTTATGCAACAGTTTCTAAGAGTTTGTGCTGCTGTTTTGGGTTCTTGGTGGCTGGGTGACCATGTGGCTGCCACGCGATGATTACCCGATTAGGAAACAGGTGCCTGGTCGTGTTATAGTGCCTTTTCAATAGCGATATCTTGTACCGCAGGAGGGATAGCCCAGGAAACGGAAGGGAGTTGGCAATGCAAAGTGAGAGAGGTCTCTCTTGAGTGAAATAGGACAATCTATGGCCAGGACCTGGCCTTGGTTCATAACACAAAACCCTTGAACCAGTCTCCTTGAGCCAGCCCCACTAAACCACTGAACCAAGTCCAGGGACTTGCCCCCACTGAACCTTGAGCTAACACTCCAATGGCCACAATGCCATAACTCAAACTAAGCTTTCTTTACTCCATTCTGGAGATTGTCAGGACTCACTGTTGAACAATCCAGTTCAAGAGTGAGATAGGAGCTTGGAGACAAGTCAACTGAGTTTGAGGACAAAGTTGGCAAAGAGCACAGTCCAAACAAGTAACAAGTACCAGAGCAGAACTGGTACTGGTTGTGAGAGGTGATTGCAGAAAGAGAGAGCCAGGGTGTACTAGATAGGGCAGTCCTAAAGGAGTACCCTCAATAGTGGAGTGCTGCAAATCAAATGGACAGTCTGAAGACTGTCCGCTACTTTATTGAGCGCTTATATACTACAAGGGAACTGCTAAATAGGGAACAAGTCATAACCTTGTTACAAAGCACAATTGACAGATGAGTAAGAAGCCAGAGTATGCTTACTGAGCATGCTCAGTCATGCTCAGTAAGCTGCTGAGTAAGAAGGCTCCCTTGATGAGTAAGAGCCTTTAGTGTCCATGTGTTTATTGCTTAGTACATGTGCAAAGCACCTGATTCATTCACTGTTAGTTAGTTTAGGGCTGGTCATCTGAGGACTTGTGGTTTGGTTCAGGGAATAGAGTTGTCCATAAGGCCCCTTATATAGTTCCATTAGGGTCCTTAGAGTCAACCCTAATACTTCTATTAAGTGTTAGGATTCTTGCATTCTTGTCTGCTTACCTATGCTTTGGTGACTCATCTCTGCTTGTGTTCTTGTCTGCTTACCTATACTTTGGTGACTCATCTCTGCTTACTTCTGCTTAGTGATTGCTTAGTGATTTGCTTAGTAGTCAGCTTACCAATTGCTTACTCACTGCTTACCGTTTGATGACAGATACTAGGAAAGGATGACTCACACATGAGTCATTTCTGACACGTTCGAATTGCGCTCTACATTTTTGGATACTACTGGTCCTTAGCTATGTGCACCCCAAGTTTTGTACAAATTGGATCAGCCATTGTCAAGATATCATATAAATACTCTGCAGTACCAAGAAGTTGAGCCTTATGCTCGACTTACTCTTTTACAAAAAACAACTATCTTGTCAATGCTCTAAAACAAACTATAGTGATCGCTCTAAGTGAAAGAGGTCCCTCTCTTCTCTTACATCTATTCTTCCATAATATCAAAGGATTCAAAGTCTAGTGCTTGAACTATATCAAGCAACTCTTTCACTAAGAGTCGGTAACAAGATCAGTCAGATCTTAACATTAAGGTCCTTAGTATTACTTTATAGTTTGTTCTAAGGTTATTAGAGTTAGTCTAATAACATGTTGTAGGGCTTTTAGTGTCTTGTTAGTGCCTCTTGTAGGGCACTTAGAGTTGTCCTAAAGTGTCCTTAGAGAGGCTATAACACTGTCCTTTATTGCTAAAAGGGTTGCCACTAAGTGGGGCTTGCTGTATGTTGATTGTGCCAAGAATCGCTTGCTGCAACAATGTCTGCATGATATTGTGGACACCTCTACTCACCCCTTTTGTCCATGTGAACAGGGTGGCACCATAGAGGCTGGGTTTCCTCTATTAAGGAAGGGTCCTTCAAGGGCCCTCTCCAGGAACTGGTTCATGACACCATGTGGTATTTGCACAAATCCACTCCTGGTACATCCCATGAGAGCCACAGAGGTCACATGGAATGGTGAAAGGGAATCAGAGGATTAGGACCAGGCAAGGCAGTTGAGGCCATGGTGAAAGGATTGAGATGCAAACACATTGCATGAGCTGGGGCATGGCATGCACACATGGTCAATGGTGAGGGGTGGGTGATGCAGTCAAGGTCTTGACATTGGGTGCAAGGTGGTAGTGTGGGCATGCGGTTGGTGGGAAAGAATGAAAGGAGTTTGTCTGTCAAGTTCTGCACATGATTCCATGACCTGTCACAGACCTGGTACTTCAGACCGGACCAGCAACTGAGATAGCCTACCTGGACATACCTCACATCTGACTCATGTTTAGTGATTTGTCTGTTTAACTCATGTTTACAATGACTGTTCCTCATCCCCAGCCCCCAATTGCCTTGTGTACAACTCACTACATCCTGTAGGTACTATTTGATATAGTATCTAGATGTATATAAGCTGTCCTATCAAAGAGAACAAGCCTTAGGCTTGTTCTCCTGTGAATCTCACTGGTTAACTCCTCAGAACCCATCTGCCTCTGAGCTTTTGAGCTCATCATCTGAAAACTTCCCTATTGCCTTGTCTTCCGGATGCGAAGACAATACAATAGAACTTCCTCTCCACAGTGCACACTAGCTCTTGCTGTGTTGTCACCAAGATCCCTGAATCTCACAAGAACTTGTTGTCTCATCCAACTCTGTTGCACTTGTCTTGCATGTGAATGGATTTGTCAGTGACACTGGCCCCCAGTTGGTGACATGACCAGCCATGATTCACCTTACATCTTCTGGGGGGTTGAAATTTTGACCATCCTTGTTCAAGCATCTTAATGCAAACATTTTGAGGCCTTGTGCATCTAAATTGTCAAGGTGGTGTCAGTAGTGATGGAGGAGTACACAATGGTGATGGAGTAGCAAATGGCAAGTGTAGGGGGGGTGATGAAAGAGGCAAGTGGCAAGTGGTGATGGCAATGGCAATGAGAAGTGTTGCTGTGGATGCTCTTGTTAGAGGCATCAGCGCAGTTGGGTGAGGCGATGGGGCGGCAAGAGCAAGGGTGGCAACACCAGAGGGTGAGGGTCATGGGAGACAGGGAGGCGATGTGGGAGGTGGTGTGCAGCATGATGTTGGCATCAGCAGTGGTGGCTTCTCCTATGGCAGCAGCATTGCAGCTGCTGCTGCTCCTTCTGCAGTGGTGCATGGTGGCTACGCTTGTGTTCAGGTTTGGGGCCTTCTTGGTCTTTTGAGGTGGTGCTGGTGGCAGGGGGTGGTGACAGTGCTGTGATGCTGGAGTCAGGCAAATCTAAAATGGTGGTGGTGGATGGTGGTGAGGCTGTGGGTGAGACCAAGGAGGCAGTGGTGGTGTGGTGATGGAGACAGATGGAGCAGAGGTGATGACAGAGCACATGACAGACAGAGGGGAGACAGCAGTGGGCAACACAGGGGCAATGGCAGATGGTGGGGACAGAGCAGTGGGGGCTGACACAGCAGCCAAGGCAACAGACAAGGCTGAGGGCATGGTGGCAGTGGCTGACTGAGCTGTGCCTGAGGTGGTGGGTGGCACCAAGATGTCAGTGGGCAAGCCTGAGGCTACAGGGGTGGCTTTCAAGACTCACTGTTGAGCTATCCAGTTCAAGAGCAAGGAGTGAGCTCGAAGACAAGTCGATAAACATCTAAGACGGTGTGGGCAAGAAGTAGAGTCCAAAGCAGTAGCAGATACCAAAGAGGTATAGTTACTGGTAGAGTTGAGCAGGTATGCAGGGAAGAAGCCAGAATTGTCACAAGGGGACAGTCCTTTGAAGGAGTATCCCAGGGATAGAGAGTGCCGTAAACAAATGGACAGTCTGAGGACTGTCTGCTACTTTATTGAGTGCTTATATACTACAAGAGAACTGCTAAATAGGGAACAAGCCATAACCTTGTTATCAAGCACAATAGAGTGATGAGTAATGTTACGAACCAAGGCCAAGTCCTGGCTGTAGATTGTCCTATTTCACTCAAGAGAGACCTCTCTCACTTTGCATTGTCAACTCCCTTCCGTTTGCTGGGCTATCCCTCCTGCAGTGCAAGATATTGCTATTGCAAAGACACTATAACACGACCAGGCACCTGTTTCCTAATCGGGTAATCATCGCGTGGCAGCCACATGGTCACCCAGCCACCAAGAACCTGAAACAGTGGCACAAACTCTTAGAAACTGTTGCATAACTCATCTGACATCATCAAGGCTCCAATGACATCATGGCTGACTGAGCGGCTCCACAGTGACCTCATAAGCTCACTAAGTGCTCCACAGTGACATCATAATGATGTCATCGCCCCACAATGATCAGTAATGTGCTCAGTAAGCCTGAAACTTGACACAAGCAAGTTTATGCCTCTGTAGTCCTATTGGATGGTACCAAAGGGTCTAGAATAGTCCCAGTTCTTTGTAATCGACCCTGTACACTGTATATAAGCCCCAATGAAGCATGGCAGTCGTCAGACTGTCCATTTGTGATACTCTCGTCCTCCTGGGTACTCCCCTGCGACCACTCAGTCTAAAGCCTTCCTTGTCTTCAAGGTACTCTTCAACGACCGCCTTGTTTAAAGTCCTTCACCATACTGGCCTCTGCCCTTCGCCTCTGTCTTCTGCAACACATACCAGTCCCCATCTGGTACCTTCTAGTCGTTTGGCTCGTCCTCCTGTTCAACGCTGCCTTCGCCGCGTACCATCTGTTCCGACCCTTGCCCACCTGCTCCTGAGTCCTTAGTGATCAGCAGTACGTGTCTTGACATCTGGACAGTCTCTCATCATCCCTGTATTGACCAGCCAACGCTCAAGTGTCCACTCCTAACTCCCCCACACTGGTTAACACCTCCTTGCGCCTCCCTTCTCCTCTGCAACCTACCCCACGCACTGCCCTTCGCATCCTCACTGAAGACATCGACCCGGTCGACACATCCTCGCCCCTCAGCATCTTGTACTCCCCAACAGCCCCACCATCGTCTCCCAGCATTCCCCAGCCCATTCCAGGTGACTTTGTCCCCATTGGCACTCCCCCTCCAGCGCAGAACGAGCAGCAGCAAGCGGACCATCCTCCCTTGCCTGAAGGCTTCCTTGATCACCCTCCTTGCACAGCATTCTGGTTCCACCCTCATCAGTACTTCGTCCTTCCCACCACCAATCGTTCCCGTGAGCAGTGGCGTCCCCTCCACGACTTGAACCATCAAGATTATCTGGGACGCATCCCTACCTCAGACCAGTTGAGTCATCGCGCCTTCACAGACACCTACACAACCGCCTTTCGTGCACGCATCGTCCACACTTTTGCTGTGGAACCATCCGACACTGCCCTTGCCACCCAGTACAATCTAACCCCCTTTGGCATCTGTTCCAACGTCGGGATATACGCCCCGGACGCTGACTTCCCCCTCGGACGTATCGCTTACATTTTTAATACGTCATTGTTTAGGAAGCTCCTTACCCTACCTGCCATTTACCATCCTGCTTACGAAGGGTCCTTTTGCCTGTCTATTGTACACGATTTCCTAGACGGACGCCTAGCTTTCGCATACGGTTACTTACACTTTGAAGAGAACAGTAACCGTGTCTCCTTGCGTCACTACTCGACTTATACCGTCAACACCATCCGTTTTAACCTGCAGTTACTTCGCTTTTGCTTTATGCCTCATATCCCCTAACCCTCTCGAAACTAATTGAGAGGTACCGTCTCGAAACCATAGATCTTGCGCACGGTTCTTAAAAAGTAAGAACCACCCTTGTAACGCTTCAATAAAGATCGAATAAACCTTTCTCCTTTGCCTTAACTAAAGTGCCTCGAGAATACGCCTTAGAAGAAGACAAAGAAGAAGACGCTATCACTAGACACGTCTTAGTCTAAATCACTATCGAACCTGGGCCTCCACTGCATTTCCTGTTAACACTTTAACAAACCTACACGACATACCAGGAATAGAACCACCCCACGAAGACTTTCCTCATCTCATTGTCAAAGAGTTCCTTGAAGTCTTACCATTTGGACAACTCCTAAGCCATGACAAACACGCATTATATCTTGAAGCCCTTAGTCGACTCCTGCCACCAGCACAACAACAACTATTATATTGGCAACTTGCTCAAGCAAAGAACATCCAAGGACAACCAGTTGATTATCAGTCCCTGCGCTCCAGCGAATTGAACCTTTGGACCAGGATCATCCAGCCACGTCACCATCTCATTGTTAATTCTTTAAGGACAGGGTATCGCCTGTTTTACCTGGCTTGGACATACATCAGCTACTACCATCTCACTGTCCAGTTCTACCACCTACGCCTCAACAGAATACAAAGGGAAAATCAATCTTACGTCCAACTTGCTGTTGTACCAGGAATACACAACACCTTTGATTGGGAAACTAACTCTTGGCTATACAACGCAGACTACAATCAACCTTGGGCAATTACCAGCCCAGATGCCTCATATACTGGTCCCCCTGCATACTATTCTGTCCCAGCAATCCTAGAAGCCTCGAGTCTTGCCCCTCGACCCCTCACACCGATTCAAACCACTGTCTCAACTAGCCAAGAATGTTGGTCTGCCAGCACAGAAGATACTGAGTCGAATCCGTGGACAGCAAGGTGTAACTGTAAAACAGAGTATTGCACATGCAACTTTCGACCAGACACACCTCCTACTCCTGACGGAATTACCTTGTGGATGCCA
The DNA here is from genome assembly GCA_025769875.1 of Russula earlei. Taxonomy (NCBI): domain Eukaryota; kingdom Fungi; phylum Basidiomycota; class Agaricomycetes; order Russulales; family Russulaceae; genus Russula; species Russula earlei. The sequence goes on from JAGFNK010000004.1 coordinate 233,217, forward strand.
GGCGATTACCACCTCCCCATTCGATAAATCTGGCTCCTTGACACAGGAGACGCACATCATCCCAACAACCCCCTGAGAGAGAAGCAATTCCCAACACAAGAGGATTTCTTGTTGAAAGACCATTACCTCCTACCCCTCCTGATGCCTACTTACCCTTGTTTACCAATCGTATTCCTACCCCTGTCATACCTATCCAACCCTTTGCATCACCCCTCGTTGAATCTCCTGATAGTACCGATCTTAGGAGTACTGATTTACACTGCTACTTACCAGAACAATCCTTCTTAGCATTAAACCTACCTACACATTCAAAGAGAGAGTTAATTGAATTCAAGAGTTATTGTACCCAAGCTTGGCATCAACAGACTGACACACTTTATAGTTTACAAACACCCCATCAAAGAAATAAGTGACTTTGCCATCTCTCCAGCGGAATTCGAAGGATATCTGTGGAAAACCCAAGTAGTTCTAACACAAAGCAACATCACTGAAGAATACTCCCGAATCCAGTTAAAGAAACATCAAGGAAGACCTGACTCTATTCGACTAAAACCAATCTACACCATTGCATATCCTTGGAACAATGGCCATTGGACTATAACAGTCGTCTAGACCTATGAGCACTAGGAGAGACATCACTGACGAAGAAGAAAATCTAATCCCACTCCTATTTGAAAACCTCAGTTACGACACTCAAGATCACTGTTACCAAGGAAAATTCAGTGTATCTATTATCAACCACGGAAATCTTTCTGACACTTGGTTATACGAAGACGACAATTGTCATGAACCATTCCCCGGAGAGGGCCCTTGAAGGACCCTTCCTTATAGGAGGAAACCCAGCCTCTATGGTGTCACCCTGTTCACACGAGCAAAAGGGGTGAGTAGAGGTGTCCACAATATCGCGCGCGCATTGTTGCACGAGCGATTCTCGGCACAATCGACATACAGCAAGCCCCACTTAAAGGCAACCCTTCTAGCAACATAAGACAACATTAGAGCCTTCCTAAGGACCCTTTGGAACGACCCTAGGAACTCTACAATAGGTGCTAACCTGGTATCAAAGGCCCTACAACGCGTTATTAGACCAACTCTAATAACTATAGAACAAACTATAAGGCAACACTAAGGACCTTAATAAAAGTATTAGGGTCGACTCTAAGGACCCTAATAGAACTATATAAGGGCCTTATAAGATAACACTATTCCTAACCAAACTACAAATCCTCAAATGACCGGCCCTAAACTAACTAACAGGAAATGAATCAGGTGCTTACATGTGCACTAAAGCAGTGAACACGTGGACAATGGAAGCTCTTACTCATCAAGAGAAGCTTCTTACTCAGCAGCTTACTGAGCATGACCGAGCATGCTCAGTAAGCGTCCCCCGACTTCTTACTCATCACTCTATGGTGCTTGATAACAAGGTTTGACTTGTTCCCTGTTTAGCAATCCTCTTGTAGTATATAAGCGCTCAATAAAGTAGCGGACAGTCCTCAGACTGTCCATTTGTTTACAGCACTCTCCATTCCTGGGATACTCCTTTAAGGACCATCCCCTTGTGACTATACTCTGGCCTCTTCCCTGCGTGATTGTTCTACTCTCACAGTGACAATACCTCTCTGGTATTTGTTGCTCCTCTGGACTCTACTCCTTGCCCACACGGTCTTGGACGTCTATCGACTCGTCTTCGAGCTTATCCCTCGCTCTTGAACTGGATAGTTCAACAGTGAGTCTTGACAACAATGACGAAGTTACCACTGAGCAACTTAAAGCAGCAGCCCCAGGAGCGGAAAACGTTCAAGAATTCAAACCCTACAATTTCACAGGTCTCTTCCTAGATAAACAGTCAAGTGGAGTCATTCTAGAAGATATTGGGTTTACTACAACAACAAAGAAGTCGATTTCATGGCTAGAGCAACACAAGAAGTTACCACTGTCCTAGGCACTGCACCAAGCATTCAAAGCGCTACTCCAGGACCCTCTACCCATCGAAATACTCAACAACCCACTCTGCATACAGTTAGCAGCATACCACAAACAATTCCCCGAACACTCACTCCAACTAGAATCCAGTTACAAGGACCAGCTCCACCAATTGTTACAGTTGCAACAACTCAGAACCCTACAATGTCCAGCAATCCTCGCCTTGTAGGAACTGCCCCAGAACCCTTTGATGGAAAAGCCAACAATGCAGAAGCCTTTTGGGCAGCCCTGGCCAATTATTACTACATCAATGGCAACTCTTTTACAGACGAAAGCAAGAAAGTTGCCGCTGCACTAACCCACTTTAAAGTAGGAACACCTGCTGGAGAATGGGCTAGAGAACAAACTACTAAAGCCATGGCTTGTACTGTAGCCGACTACGGATCATGGGACAACTTCAAAAAGGCCTTTGCTGACCACTTTATCCCTGCAGAAGCAGAATTGGCTTCTGCCAACACTATGCACACTTATTATCAAGGAAAACTACCATTTAATGAATGGTATCAGAAATGGTCACACCATGCATCACGAGCTACCACCAATGAAAGAACAAAGATGTACGCATTCAGGAAAAACATTAATCCAGCCCTACATCAGAAGATATTGGGAATCACACTGACACCAACTACACTTGCAGCCCTTGTCAAAGCAGCAAGAGAATTTGACAACCTGTTCCACCTATACAATTCCACGGCCTTCAGAGGAGGACACTCTGTGTGTACTCAAGGATTAAACACTCAAGGATCAGACAATCCCTTGGAAATTAACTTGTACCAAGGAGAACCTAATGAACTGACCTTGGGAATCCAGAAGTGAAAGAAAACCTCTCACAGATGCAGAGAAAGAATTTCAACGAAAGAACAACCTCTGTTATTACTGTGGGAAGAAGAACCATATGGCAAATCAATGTAGAGCAAAGAAAGCAGCCCAAGGACGCCAACAACAAGGATCTCGCCCTCAAACAGTCAGAGCTACAACCATCCAAGATGAAAACATTGAACCTGCACAAGAAGAACCTATTCCTGTTGCATCATTGACAACTTGGAGAGAAACACTTGCGGACTCGATCCTCCACCCAAGATCTGCTCCTATGGATTTTTAATTGGACCCCCTTCTGCACCAAGAAGGGACACAGTCCAAATCAGTACAATACAAAGAGAAATCAATTACCCCAAAGTGTTTACCAAGAACATTTGCTCCCCATCCATTGCCTTAAAAGTTACTCTTGTGGGGAAGACAAGTGGCAAAGAAATCGGTGCAAAAGCCCTGCTTGACAGTGGAGCAGAAGGAATGATAATCCATGAACGATTCGCACAAAGGCACCACCTGCACCTCCAAACTATGACCAAACCCTTGCCAGCACAAAATGTAGATGGAACACAAAATGCCAATGGACTAATATGCCTTTAGCACCATCCAAAGACTTTGCATACAAGCACACACAGGTGCTACTCATGACAAACAAGCAGAATTCCTTGTTACTAACATTGGAGATCACGACATTATCTTAGGGACAGATTGGCTATGACACCACAACCCAGATATCGATTGGGCAAATGATACAATCACTGTCATGAACCATTCTCCGGAGAGGGCCCTTGAAGGACCCTTCCTTATAGGAGGAAACCCAGCCTCTATGGTGTCACCCTGTTCACACGAGCAAAAGGGGTGAGTAGAGGTGTCCACAATATCATCGCGTGCATTGTTGCGTGAGCGATTCTCAGCACAATCGACATACAGCAAGCCCCACTTATTGGCAACCCTTCTAACAATAAAGGACAGTATTAGGGCCCTTCTAGGGACCCCTTAGGACGACTCTAGGTGCTCTACAACGGGTACTAACCTAGTATCAAAGACACTACAACGTGTTATTAGACCAACTCTAATAACTATAGAATGAACTATAAGGCAATACTAAGAACCTTAATAGGAGTATTAGGGTCAACGACCCTGATAGAGCTATATAAGGGCATTATAAGATAACACTATTCCCTAACCAAACTACAAGTCCTCAAATGACCGGCCCTAAACTAACTAACAGAAAACGAATCAGGTGCTCACATGTGCACTAGAACAGCAAACACTGTGGACAATGAAAACTCTTACTCATCAGGAAAAGCCTTCTTACTCAGCAGCTTACTGAGCATGACTGAGCATGCTCAGTAAGCACACTCTGACTTCTTACTCAGCACTCTATTGTGCTTGATAACAAGGTTATGACTTGTTCTCTATTTAGCAGTTCTCTTGTAGTATATAAGCGCTCAATAAAGTAGCGGACAGTCCTCAGACTGGTCCATTTGTTTACGGCACTCTCCATCCCTGGGATACTCCTTTAAGGACCGTCCCCTTGTGACTATCCTGGCCTCTTCTCTGCGTGACTGCTCTACGCTCACAGTAACAGTGCCTCTCTGGTATTTGTTACTACTCTGGACTCTACTCCTTGCCCATGCGGTCTTGGACATCTATCGACTCATCTTCGAGCTTATCCCTCGCTCTTGAACTGGATAGTTCAACAGTGAGTCTTGACAATCACACTGAGGAACTGCCCCCAAACCTGCCTTACCACACATCCAAGCATAACCATTGCATCTGCATCTGGAACACGGAATTACCAAATACAAGCACTTACTTTCCCTGAAGAAGAAGAACCTGAATTTGCAAACAGTTGCTGCACTAATTTTCCCAGATACTGAAGGGCTATTGAACCCATGTGTTGACGAACAAATCCACAATGCATTTAGACCAATGACAATCAGCATAAGAGCCAAATCAACCACAGCTACCAAGCTAGCCCATGCAGAAACACCCCCCAAGACATTAGACAAACTTGTCCCTGCCCAATTCTTGAAATGGCGAAAGGTTTTCAATGAACAAGCTTCCCAACGCCTTCCTGCTCACCAACCATGGGACCATGCAATCAATCTGAAACCAGGGATCGCCCGACGTGATTCTGGTATCTATCGACTTACTCCCAAAGAACTACAAGCCCTAAAAGAATACTTAGATGAACACTTGAAAAGAGGGACTATCCGACCATCAAAAGCAGCTATTGCTAGTCCATTCTTCTTTGTGGAAAAGAAAGGAGGAAATCTATGACCAGTACAAGACTACAGAGCCCTGAACACAGCGACTGTCAAAGACGCATATCCACTACCTTTGATTCCTGAACTAATTGACAAACTCCAAGGAGCCCAATATTTTACCAAGTTTGACGTACAATGGGGATACAACAATATCCGCCTAAGAGAAGGCGACGAACACCTTGCAGCATTCAAGACACCATTAGGACTCTTTGAACCTTTGATAATGACATTCGGTCTCTGCAATGCCCCAGCCACTTTTCAACGCTTTATGAACACCATCCTAGCAAAATACATTGCCACTGAACGAGTGGTCATTTATCTAGATGATATACTAATCATGGTGCAAACCTTAAACGAACTGGATGACTGGACACACAAGGTCCTCAAGACACTCCAAGACCATGATTTATACTTGAAACCAGAGAAATGTGCTTTTCGACAAACCTCTATTAGTTACCTAGGCATCAATATCTCCCAAGGACGAATATCTATGGACCAAGACAAGTTAATAGGCATTACAAAGTGGCCTACTCTGACCAACGTTACAGAAATCCAAGCATTTCTAGGATTTTGCAACTTCTATCGACGATTTATCCACCAATACTCACAAATGGCACGACCCTTGTTTAACCTAACAAAGAAAGAACACCCCTTTAAATGGGAAGACGATGAAGAACAAGCATTTAGAAAATTAATCCAGGCATTTACGACAGCCCCAGTCCTCATGTTACCAGATCATACTAAACCCTTTCGGCTCATCTGCGATGCAAGCGACTTTGCAGTCGGCGCAATCTTGGAACAACCTGATGAATTTAACAGATATCACCCAGTCACCTATTTTTCGAAATCCTTGGACCCCGCACAACAAAATTACATGATCTATGATAAAGAACTCCTAGCCATCGTCTCATCCCTCTGGCACTTCCGACACTACCTTGAAGGTGCTACACACCCCATTGATCTATGGACGGACCACAATAATTTGACATACTTCATGACAAAACAAAAACTTACATGATGACAAGCCCAATGGGCACTCCTTCTTAGCAATTTTGATTTTACCATCACCCATCACCCAGGAACTATAAACAAAGCAGATGGTCTGTCCAGGCGGCCAGACTCTTAAAGAGGGGATACAAAATGAAAATGATGGAAAGGTGCTCCTAGATGACAAATATTTTAAAATTAGAGCAACACGCACCTCTGCTACAGAACCAATTGGCAACCAAGAACTTCGACAACAACTGTGATCTAGCAAAGACTATGACCCAGAAGTATCTAATGTGTTAGCAATCATTATAAAGAATGGACCAAGATGATTATCCAAGGGCTTACAAGACTGGAACCTCGAAGATGGACTAATATTATTCAAAGGAAAAGTCTATATCCCAAACAACGACACCCTACTGAAAGAAAATTCTGAAACTACATCACGACTCCCTTGCCACTGGACATCCTGGCCAATGGAAAACTTACGAAGCTAATCAGCCGAAACTATTGGTGGCCAGGAATGCTAACCTATGTCAAAAGTTATGTAGATGGTTGCACAGTTTGCCAAAGTACAAAGAACCGCCCAAAGACAGAAACACCCCTTGTACCAATTACACCAGCTGGAGAAGTATGGAAGAGCATTACCATAGACTTTATCACAGACCTACCGATTTCACAAGGCTTTGACAGCCTCCTAGTCGTGGTAGATCGATTCAGCAAAGCAATAATCATTACCCCCTGCCACAAGACAATCACAGCGGGATGAAACAGCAACACTAATCATGAACAATGTCTGGAGGAGAATAGGCCTCCCAACACAAATAATATCAGACAGAGGCCCTCAATTCGCAGCAAAAGTCACTCAAGAACTATGGAAGAAATTAAATGTCAAAGTATCATTGAGCACTGGCATATCACCCACAGACAGATGGAGAAACAGAACGAGTTAACCAAGAACTAGAACAATACCTACGAATATTTTGCAACCACCAAGCGGACAATTGGGCAGAACTAATTCCCTTCATGGAGTTTGCACATAATGCCAGACAACACAGTGCTACAAACAAACCCCCTTTCGAGGTCTGGTATGGCTTCAACCCAACATTTGCTCTGCCCCTTGCCTTTACATCAAAGTTCCCTTCAATCCAAGAAAGACTAACAAGACTAAACCAGCTCAGAGAAGAAGTAGCTATCTCCCTGAACCGAGCAACTGAGATCATGAAGCAATCAGGACCTCAATCCTCCACATTTCGTTTTAAAGAAGGAGATCAAGTATGGTTGGAAGCCACAAATCTACGAACCACTCACCCAAAAGCAAAACTAGCCCCTCGACTGCTATGGACCATTCAAAGTCATCACTGCCTATCCAGTAAACTGTTCGCCTTGAACTACCAAAGTCCTGGAAGATACACCCAGTTTTTCACCACTCCCTGATTAAACCTTACAAAGAAACCATTGCCCATGGTCCTAACTTCTCAAACCCGCCACCAATATTAGTCGAAGGTGAAGAACAATATGAAGTAGAGCAGATCCTAAACTCTCGGCTCTCCCCAAACCGCAAAGGAATCCAATACCTAGTTAAATGGAAAGGGTACACGGCCACAGAAAATACTTGGGAACCAGCATCTAACCTATCAAAAGCGCAATCACTTGTTAAAGACTTCCATCGGAAATATCCGAAGGCGCTTAAAACGATTCCCACCAGGAGTAACCCCTAAACCAACAACTCTCATCATGACCTCTGTCGACGACTACCTTTATCCTTGTTACCAACGAACTTTTCAGAGAACCCCTGTGATCACATGCACTCAATCGACCACAGCTATCCCCAAAGCAATCCATAGAACAAGAGAGAACTCCCCACGAATGAACAGACTTCAACTTTTCATATGCAAACTACTCCACCTTCCAAAGAAACAAATCCCTACCAGTTGCAGGAGCAACAAGTCTATAAAGAGGGGATGAATGTTACGAACCAAGGCCAAGTCCTGGCTGTAGATTGTCCTATTTCACTCAAGAGAGACCTCTCTCACTTTGCATTGTCAACTCCCTTCCATTTGCTGGGCTATCCCTCCTGCGGTGCAAGATATCGCTATTGCAAAGACACTATAACATGACCAGGCACCTGTTTCCTAATCGGGTAATCATCGCGTGGCAGCCACATGGTCACCCAGCCACCAAGAACCCGAAACAGCAGCACAAACTCTTAGAAACTGTTGCATAACTCATCTGACTGTCATCAAGGCTCCAATGACATCATGGCTGACTGAGCGGCTCCACAGTGACCTCATAAGCTCACTAAGCACTCCACAGTGACATCATAATGATGTCATCGCCCCACAATGATCAGTAATGCGCTCAGTAAGCCTGAAACTTGACACAAGCAAGTTTATGCCTCTGTAGTCCTATTGGATGGTACCAAAGGGTCTAGAATAGTCCCAGTTCTTTGTAATCGACCCTGTACACTGTATATAAGCCCCAATGAAGCATGGCAGTCGTCAGACTGTCCATTTGTGATACTCTCGTCCTCCTGGGTACTCCCCTGTGACCGCTCAGTCTAAAGCCTTCCTTGTCTTCAAGGTACTCTTCAATGACCGCCTTGTTTAAAGTCCTTCACCATACTGGCCTCTGCCCTTCACCTCTGTCTTCTGCAACACATACCAGTCCCCATCTGGTACCTTCTAGTCATTTGGCTCGTCCTCCTGTTCAACGCCGCCTTCGCCATGTACCATCTGTTCCAACCCTTGCCCACCTGCTCCTGAGTCCTTAGTGATCAGCAGTACATGTCTTGACAAGTAAGAAGTCGGAGTGTGCTTACTGAGCATGCTCAGTCATGCTCAGTAATCTGCTGAGTAAGAAGGTCTCTCTTGATGAGTAAGAGCCTTTATTGTTCACGTGTTTACTGTCCTAGTGCACGTGCAAAGCACCTGATTCATTTGCTGTTAGTTAGTTTAGGGCTGGTCATTTGAGGACTTGTAGTTTGGTTCAGGGAATATAGTTGTCTATAAGGCCCCTTATATAGTTCTATTAGGGTCCTTAGAGTCAACCCTAATACTTCTATTAAGGTCCTTAGTATTGCTGTATAGTTTGTTCTATAGTTATTAGAGTCAGTCTAATAACGCGTTGTAGGGTCTTTATAATTGTGTTAGTGCCTATTGTAGGGCACTTCTAGTCATCCTGAATGGTCTCTAGGGAGGCCATAATACCATCCTTTATTTCTAAAAGGGTTGCCATCAAGTGGGGCTTGCTGTATGTCAATTGTGTCGAGAATTGCTCATGCGACAATGCACGCATGATATTGTGAACACCTCTACTCACCCCTTTCGTTATGTGAACAGGGTGACACCATAGAGGCTGGGTTTCCTCTCATAAGGAAGGGTCCTTCAAGGGCCCTCTCCAGGAAATGGTTCATGACAGTGGCAGAGGGTGAGGTGAGAGTGGCAGAGGCAATGGAGGCAAGTGGCAAGGCTGAGATTTCTAAGGCAGGTGAGGTTGTGACTAGGGCCAAGGGGGATGAGACAACTGAGGGCACAGGAGTGGGTGAGGTGAAAGGTGGGGGTGGCAGACAAGACTGCAAGGGCTGGTACAGCAGTGGTGGCTGGCTGAGCTGGGCCTGAGGCAGTGGGTGCTGAATTGCATGCAGCAAAGATGATGATGGGCAAGTGTGGGGGCGAGGCAGCAGTTGTGATAATCATGGGCAAAGCAGGGACAGCAACTGGTGGTGCTACTGAGGACATGAGGGGTGAAGCTAAGGCCAAGGTGGGCAGAACTGAGGACACAGGGGTGATGGTGATGGGCATAGACATAGTGGCGGAGGTGAGTGAAGCAGAGATGTCAGCTGGAGAGGCTGGGGCTGGGGCCATTGGGGTGGGTGGAGTGATGATGGAGGTGGATGAGACTGAGGTGGCAGCAAGGACAACTGTGGGTGACAGAGAGATGGTGGTGGAAGCTGGTGACATGGGGACAGTGACTGTGATGGAGGATGAAGCTGGGAATGGTGAAGGGGAAACAGAGGATCAGGACTGGGTGAGGCAGTTGAGGCCATGGTGAAAGGCTTGAGACACAAACACATCATATGAGCTGGGGTGTGGCAGCATGCATGGTCAGTGGTGAGGGGTGGGCAATGCAGTCAAGGTCTTACATACACTGATTCTGGAAAGACTTTTTGTCTTGATGGATCTTTTTGGTACTTTACAAACTTTAGATTACTTTTTGGGCTTTCCTAGCCTTACAGCCAACCTCCACACAGTAACTTTTCAGGTGGGGGGGACCTAGCCAAATAGCTTCTCACTTTTTGACTTTATTGACTGTATAACATCTTTATAAAGCTCAAAAAGTTTTATGTGAATATCCTGATGCACTAAACCTTGAGCTAATGCTCCAATGGCCACAATGCTGTAACAAGCAACCAGGTAACACCAAAACTTAGGCAACTGCAACCAAAAGTCCAGTTGCCATCGGTCCAGTTCAGTTCAGTTATTGGTCTTTTTTTGGTCTGATGGACTGGACTTTTACAAGGTATTTCATTCTTAGTTCTGGGTGTGTTTAGATGTTGACTTGTCTAGATACACTCAGGTCTCAAAATCTGTGGAAAATGCTCAGTCTTATTGTAGAAGACTATACTAATGAGTGTTCTAACCTGTAGCAAATGCTAAGGCCTGTTTTACCAACTGAGAATTCTTGCACTCAAATTTGAACTTGAATTTCAGGATTTTCCAAGAGTGACTGGTGTGACCAGTGTGATATAAGTGACTTGGTATATATGATAAACTTATAGGAATTTTTTTTAATATGAGTTTTTTTTCACTTGTGATTTGCATATTTGCATAAGGTAGGCAGTCATTCATTGCCAGCACATGGTTATGTAAGCAAAACATCCCCACTTTTGCAACGGCTTTGATGCTTGCCACATTATACCTTTTGCTATTCTAAGTCCTGAAGACTATAGATAGTATGCCTATGAAAAGGTCTCTGAGCACACTTTCTGCAATACTATCCATTTGAAGGAATAATAAGAGTGATAATTTTGAAGTTGGAAACTTGTTTCTAAACACATTATCTATCAATTTCAATGCATTTGGGGACAAGGTCATAAAATTGTGTTGACACAATTTGGCCACATCATGTGACCAAACACGTGACCTTTCCAACCAAGAGACAACAAAAAGTAGAGGATTGAAGCCCTCCCTGCTGTAGCAAGTCCAGGGACGTGTAAGTGAGATCATAAGACTGACTGGTCCAAGGTAAGAGGAGAGGAGAGAGAGGAGGGGAGCAGTCCCAGCTGGAATGCTGAGCACAGACATGGACACAAAGATGGCTTCTTGAGGCAGACAGAGGGAAGAACAGGCAAAAGGGGATCTCTTTGAACTGAGTAGCTAAACAGTTTATATACAGGAGAGAAGGTACTAGAGATGAAATGCATGAAAGAGAATCCAGACTGGTCAAGATGGTCGAGGTGGTCATGAAAGGCTTGAGACGCGAAAGCATCTAGTGTGCCGAGGCATGCATGCACGCGTGGTCGGTGGCAAGGGCTGGGCAATGCGATCAAGGTCTTGATGTCGCATGTGAGATGGCTTGTGGTGTGCAGTCAGTGGACTGCCTGGAACGAGAGGGCAGTGGCAAGGGATGAAAGGGAGCTGAGGTGTCAGTCTCATGTCATGTCATGTTGTGTTTTCACATGTGATTTCGAGGCCAGCCATAATCTTCCTTACACTGCACTCTATAATATGGCATGGAAGTCTAAAGCCACTAGGTCTCGCATTCAGAACCTTTCCAAGGTATCCAGGAAGGCCACTGTTGAAGAAGTTGATGATGTTGATGAACCTCCAACTCTCATGTGTCATGCACAGGTCCCAGTTACTGAATCAGATCTTGAAGCTCATTGACATCATAACCCAGCAGGGCAATGGGATGAAAGGAGGTCGAAGAGCTGGCTGGGAGTGGGATGAAAGAAGGTCGAGGTTGATGAGGGCACAAGGTGGTGAACTGGGAAAGTATGGAAGGACGATGAGAGCGATGACACTGGATGAAAGGAAAGATGGTGGGCTAGTGGCATTGAGATGAGGGTGGCTTGAAAGGTAAATTTGATGTCCGCACTTTGCAACTGGTCAGCCAGACCGGTGATGTCATCCTTGAGAGGTGCAAGAGATGGTGGTGGAGGGAGTGGAATGGAGGGATGAGGAGTGCAGGAGTTGCTTTCATATGGATTGTGTCAGTGCCAGCCAATGCCCTTCTACTCACTTGATTCTGCGGCCAGTGAGAATCTGCCTTACAGCGTGTGAGACATTAACGGTGAGGGCATGAGCATGAGATGAAAGGTGAACAAGGATGGTGGGGTTTGCTTGTATGGAAGCACATGTGTGCAAGATAGGCAAGAGTAGATGTTGATGCATGAAAATGAGGTGGGAGTGGGCAGGATGTGATGCAGAGCAAGAGACAATGATGGTACGCTCGAGCAAAGTGATGGCATGGCAGTGTGCAGAGCGAAAGTGAGTAGGGTAACAGCAGTGTGGACAGGCAAGATGGTGGTGGGTAGTGAGCAGCAGAGCGTGCAAGCAAAGCAGAATGGACAGAGAGCCATACAAGTCACCTTACCACCACCTGTATATTTTTTTCATTGAACATTTGGCCGGTCTTGGTGCTTAGTAAGTGGCTTATGTAAGGGTGCTGGCAATGAATGACGCCTACCTTACTGGGAACTGAGTCAGTCTGCTGTGTCTGCTGAATGTTGCCTCTCAGAAAATCCCAAAATTCAAGTTCAAGTTCAAGTTCAAGAATTCTTGGTTGGTAAAACAGGCCTAAAGGAGTAATCAGTAATGCATGTATAGTAAATGAGTGTGCAACTGACCTCAGTCTTATTGTAGAAGACTGAGGGACAAGAAAATTCCATAAAACAAACCTATGTGAGTGCATGACTACCTTGTCACGCTGCAGCTGGCTGCAACTCCAACACCCTGGCCTTTGAATACCAATGGCACCATGATGGTTTCACCAACTGGATCGCAGCATGAGACATAGGCCTGCCTCTCTCTGGTCCTGATTGCTTTGGGCCTGGCTTCTTGTAGACTGCCTTCGGGTGTTTCTGGCCTCGTTATAACTCATGCGTGCTCACTTTGGGTCTATTTGGCCAGTGTGGCCAGTCAGCAGAGGAGGTTGCGATTGCAATCGCCCTGTACACCGCGGCATCCACGTGCCCCAGATGCTCTTTTAGTGGAGGATTTCTGCTTGCGGGATCCAGATCACGCAGACACATCGAGGGTACATGCCAATCTCTCCGTCGCGTTCCTGGCTCATTTCCATATGGGTCAATCTGGCCGTTGCCCCCTTCGCGTTTTTGTTTACCCAATCCACCATGTCATATTCTCTACACCTGTCATAGCTTACGTTGACGCTGCCAAGTATACCGTGCCGCTCCGTTCATTGCGGAATTACCGGCTGCCGGTATCAGCGTATCGCCATCAGGACAATGGAATTTTGATCGCACTGTTCGTTCGTTCGGGAAGGTGCCCTGTCTATCTTCGTGCTGATCGCTGATCGTAACTTTTATTCTTGAGGTGCGTCCGGCATTGCGCGACTGCTAGAAAGCTTGTCTTCAACCCCACAGATTCGTATCAATAATTGTCCGTATGGATTGCACATTTCCTGGATGGGCTCAGCGGCAACGAACCTTGTCCTCGGCATTAGGTAGCTACCCATGTCCGAATCCGATCTTCGTTGACTCTACTGTAGTAGGCAACACCTGTCAGGAATGGATGCCCGTGAGTGTCAACTAGGCATTCGCCTTCGACGCTCACGGGCATCCACATCGCATCATTCTTGACAGGTGTTTCAGGCTAGTTGCCGCCACTTGAGACCGTGCGTGTCTCATGTTACCAGCCAGTTCAATAGGGCCTTGTGACATCCCCTGCCCAGTCGTTTGATTCGGTTTCACATCACTCCGCTGCAGGCTCTTTATGGTCAGGGCTGTCCAGTTCTTTGGGCACTGTTTTTTCGCATCAGTTCGTGGCAGCGCCCCGGGGAAGCGGGGCAAGATGTACAATCAACCCCCCCTGCGATGACTCATTCATGGGCGCGAGGATGGATTGACATATATTCTCTATATCCACCACTTGGACTTTCTTGATCCCCTTTAGGATTATTTACTGCCCATGGTTTACCGGCAATGGGTATTGCGCGTCTATGCACGCGGCCACGTTGGCTCATCCTGCCATGTGTTATTGCCCCTGGCATACCTGTCGTTCAGGGTATCCAAGAAGCAAGAAAAAGTAGGTCTTCCTTGTCGCGCAATTTCCAAAACGAAGGTTACTGCGCCGTGGTTAACAAATGTATTCGCCTTACGCGACGGTGACGTGAAGGTGGACTCGGGTTTGACCGCCGAGTTGAGGCACGGCAAAGTCCCGAATCCCGAAAGTTTGAAGCGGAAACCTCCGAATAGAAATTCGAGAACAGAAGTAGAAGTAGCAAGTCGTCCACACCATGCCGTTATATCAAGGTGGCAAGCGCTAGCACCGTGCAGATGATAGGCGTCGTGGACCATGGACTTGCGCCACATTCGCTATTACTTTGACAAAGTCAGGAGAACGGAATCGGTAAATATGGTAGAGAATACTTGCCGTTCCTGAGCTGGAATTTAGTTTTGAAGTCGTTGCAGGAAGACTACTCGAGTTGAATGCTCGTGTAGAGTTCGATTTCAAGGCCCAGGAGATTCCCCCCACCACGTGGGCGAGAAAGCGATCGTCCTACGTATCAGAATTCAAGTATAGAACGTTAGCAGTTGAAGCCTAGACCATATGAGGAACGAACCCGCCACGTTTGGTTCAAGTGACCAAGGCATGTATAGAAACTGCGACCCGCAGTGCCCTCGTTCTCAACAGCCGCTCCGCGCTCCTGGTACCAAGCTCAAACCGAGGGTAAGTGTTGACACATCAGAAAACACATCATTCTACGCGCCTATCGGGTGGAGCGTTCCTTGATCGAACAGACGAGGGCCTGGGTCTGGAAGGCGTATTAGGCACGATGCGTCTCGAAAGAGAAACGGGTTGACCCGAGTATGAAGACTCGTTCTCCTAAAGAACCACGATTACGCCAACCGACCTAGGATCTGACTTGAATTTGTACCTGTAAAGGGAGGACTCAGGGCGGAGAAGGGCACACGGCGGTTCGCAGCTGACCATTCATCCTGCAGCTGCCAAGAGCATGCTCGTACTTGTATGCGACGCGTCGATCACCGACACAACCCTTCAGACGTTGACTTGGCTTGACGCTCTGAGATGACAGGGGCGAACTCATTAGCAATGCAGGGTGGTGTTCGAATATTACGCCTACGAGACAGCTGATCCGTCAATCGTGAGCGGCGAGTACTTAGGGGAGGGAAGTAGACGCAGAAATCGGGATGGAATCGCAACCTCCCTGCCATAGAAAGTCGTGTTTCGAAGGCAGTCCAAAGCCGAGTGCATTGTAACAAAGTTCACGCAGAGATCAAGATACAGTTGGAGGGCCGCCTTCTTCCCGTCTGCATCCAAGAATGAATAGATAATACTAGCGCCCAGAGTCAGGGAGAAAACTCGAGGCGTTCCGCCGGACCTTCTCTGGTGTTCACTCATGGGAGAGCAGCAGATCGTACAGCGCGAGGCCCGCTTCCGTCGGGTCCTCAATCGGATCGAAATGCAAGTTAATAGATTGTCCGCGTGCGGTGGGAATGGATTCATGCCTGAGATCCGTTGTTGCAGAGTAAACAAGACCGTGCAAGGGGAACAAGTGAATGCAAATGCGGGCAGTGGGAAAGGGGTGAGTGTATTGCAAGTGCCGAGGATGACGTCATATGTTAATGTATATACTGTAACTGATATCCGTGAGTGCGTGCAACGGTGTAGGTCGTGATCTTCTCGGTCGTGGGACAAGACATGATACCATCCCTCCCCTCGGCCAGGTCACTACAGAGGACATCTCATTGCGGTTGACACTCTGGTGGCCCTCCGTCATCTTCATCCACATCATCGTCCTCCCAGTCATTTTCATCGCCCTCACCATACTGCGATGGAAACGCTTGGTCAAAGAAACCCGAATCGGCGGGAAATGACCGTGCACGCACTTCGGCTAGCGTACCCTCCTCAAACGCTACCTCGTCTACAATCTCTGGCAATGGTTCGATATCAGTTCTTTTGGGGGGCAGTAACGAGGCAAGTGCCTAGGGAAAAGGTATCGGGCATGAGCAGAAGCATAAGGCACAGGGAGAAGAATAGGACCTTATGGTCAACAGAGTTTATCCAATCTTCATTGGGCATTTCCACCTCCAAAACGATGTAGAGATTCCCGCGCACGTCCGGGTGTTTATAGGTTGGCATGCCCTCGTTCCGCAAGATGATTGTCATCCCCGAAGTAAGGACCTTGCTTCGAGGGCTCGCTACCCGCACCCCTCGGCCGTCCAGATGGTTGATCAGAATACGATCAAAGCCGAGAAGCGCCTCTGATAGAGTGACGTGAACGGTAGCGAGCAAGTCGCTCCCAGAACGTTCGAACGACTCATGTCGTTGCGCTTTCAGTACGAAGATAACATCACCAGGAGGAAGGCCAGGCTGGATTGCGAGTTGTTGAATTCGAGCCATGGGACGCTGATGAGGCAATCGCTTACCTCTTGATCTCCAGCACCTGCGAAAACGATGCGCTGCCCATCTGTCATGCCACGTTCGATATGAACCTCTTGTCGACTTCTTTCCTGGACAACTTTCTCCCCCTTGCATTTCTTGCACCTTTTCGGTTTCTTAACAGCAGATCGATTGATTTCAACCATCAAACTTACCTGTCCTTCTCACGTAGGATCTCGCCCGTGCCATGACAATCATTGCACGATGCCCGCGTTGTTGCAATGCGGACGGTGGAGACCTGTGGTTGTGGTCGAATAGAGATGAGTCCACAGTACGTGTGAAAAGGTAACTCACCTGGGAATATACATGTTTCCAGCCTTTCCCTTCGCATGCCACACATTTCCTAGCTTTTGCGCTACCTTTCGCTCCGGATCTGTTCGCGAGTCACGAGAGTCCTATCCCCGATGAACACTTGTTCATAATCGCACACTCACCCCTTGCAGACACCACATTCCACCTCCTTTTCCATATTCACTTTGACGGTTTTCCCATTGTATAGGTCTTCAAGTGTTACCTCATATGGGATCACGCTATCTTCACCCTTGTTCCTTTTCCCAAATGGCCGACCTGGCCCGCCAAAATCGAAGCTGAAGGACGCTCCAGGAACTCCACCAAAGAACTGAGCGAAGATATCGCTAACGTCTTGGCCATTCTGAGGGCCGCCGGGTCCTGCAAGGCCCTGCATGCCATAGGTATCATAGACCTCACGAGTATTAGGGTCATTCAATATTTCGTAACTAGGGCACAGTGAGCACCGAGTGAGGGATTGAGCAGTTAAGAGACCTACGCAGCACCCAGCTCCTGGAAGTTTCGAATAGCATCTGGGTCATTGGGGTTCTAGAAATGACTCAGATAGAGAAAGGAGGCGAGGCACAGGGTAGTATACCTTATCCTGAGGACCGAAACGCGACAAAGTCAGGTCAAGGGTCAAACATAACATCCACAGGCACGGTGAGCCTACCGGGTGCAGATTCCTAGCCTAAAGAGAGATCGCTCAGGAATTCATGTGGGAAAGGGAGAGGGCGAAGATAAGGACCTTCTTGCGATACGCTTTCTTTATCTCGTCTGAGGGGCCGGTTGGCGTCAGAGCGTGCACACCAGACAAGCCACATGCATACCTCCAGTGGCGGTGGATGACACTCCCAGGACATCGTACAGCTCTGTTTCGAGTGCCACTAAACGGATAGATAAATAAGGTGCACTTCTCTCTGTTTTAAAACCCTCACTTTTGATGAACCAGACGAGGGTGCGACGTCGCCTGAGTCAAAGAGCGCTGGGACGGCTTGAAAGACGCGAAACATGCTTTGACGCGCCAATCCAAACAGACACAAATATTAAGTAGAAAATTCAAATTGGTTAGGCTGGCATTTCTTGTTCAGTTCCTCGAGGTGAGCCTGGTTTCTTGCTCTCGCCCTTGGCCTATGTGATGCTTTCGTAAAACATACTTATCTACATTGTCCGATGCGTCATCCACGCGTGGGGACCTTTTCCTATGTTCTGACTATTTAAAAACCTTTGTCTTACAGAATGCTAACACTCCCTTTTTTTCACAGACTGCAGACAGGATTCCTGTTCTTCGCTTGTTTGTACTAGCCGTGCTGATACTAGTGGTTGTCGTGGCGACGAAGCATGTCATGCCACGCCCTCCGTTATAACATCTGACCTGATATACGTTGTTTCTCTTGCTTGCCCAGAAAATAAATTATGAACTTCTATTTTGAAGCCGCCAAAATCATCGACCGTTTAAACGCAAAGCAGGGCTCTGTGAAGAGTCTCCTGAATACCCTTCCAGAGAAGAGTCGCAAGCGTACCGCCGCCCTTGTCATAGAGACTCTGAAATGTGGGTGGACGACCGAACCGAACGCTCACTTGCCTGGCTCATACACCCGTGTCGTTAGACAAGCGCGCGCTTGAACAAGTCATTTCAGCGGCAAATCTCTTGAAGGACGAGAAAAAGATAACCTCCCAAAGCCTCGCATTGGTGCTAGTCCACGACCTTCTCCTCTCCGGCAGCATCCAAGCGGGCGATGGTCCCGTGAAGCAGGCAATCCTTCGCCACAAGACGCGCCTCCGCAGCGAATGGCAGCGCGTCAAAATCAAGCGAGGTGCCAAGACCGACGCTGAACTGGCGCAAGTGGATGACGTGCAATCACAAGCGGGTATGTGGCAATTCGATGCATTCCTCTCCTGGATGGAGACAGACGAGAATTCCTCCTCGAATCAGCCCAGATCCCCCGATATGTGCGGGTCAACTCCTTGAAATGGTCGATCGATGAGGCAGTGATGGCATTTCAAAAGAGTGGGTTTGACCTTGGTAATCCCCGTGATGGAAGGTTCGTCCCATCCTCGCCAATCAATACACCGACGACCTCTCCACCCCGATCTCAGGTACTTCGCACGGGATGCGCACATCGAGAACCTTCTGTTGTTTCCGCGGCAGGCGCAGCTCACAGATACCCCTGAGTTCTCTGATGGCCGTCTCATCATCCAGGACAAGGCGTCTTGCTTCCCCGCGATCGTGCTTGGCCCACCCGCGCATCCGGGGTGCGTTATCATTGACGCCACTGCAGCGCCCGGGAATAAGACCTCACACTTGAGCGCACTCATGGGTAATCAGGGCAAGGTACAAGCTCACGGTTTGTCCCGCGCCAACGTCGAGCCATTCATTTCGCGTTTCCTTTCGGTAGTAGATTTTTGCGCTAGAACGCGACCGCAAGCGGTATGGCACCCTCAAGACGATGCTAGCCCGAGCCGGGTGCGGCAACGTTGAGGCGCTCAACCTTGACTTCCTCTCCACTAACCCCAATGACGAGAAATATGCCCGGGTCACCCATATGTAGGTTTTGCGCCATTCATGCGCGATCATCGCCGTGTCTCACCAGCCTGACGAGAGCAGTCTTCTTGATCCGTCCTGCAGTGGCTCTGGGATCGTTAACCGCATGGATCATCTCGTGGAATCAGGTGCGCTTGCTGACCCAACACAACACTTCGGGGGCGGCCGCATCACCCGCTAATCACGCCACATTGCCGTCGACAGAGTCTGAAAGCTCAAGCGTCGCACATGCAGAGCGCCTTGCGAAGCTCGCGGCATTCCAGCTCCAGATGATCCGTCACGCTATGAAATGTAAACTCCATCTTCCCCCTTTTTGTTCATTTTCCGTTCTCCTTTCATACTTCTGCGCTGCGGTTCTGGTGGCCGCCTGACTGATGCTGGCCCCTCAGTTCCGGCCGTCGTAAAGATCGTTTACTCAACATGTAGCATCCATCCCGAGGAGAACGAGCAAGTCGTATCCGCGGCATTACGAAGCACGGAAGCAGCTGCTAGCGGGTTCAGACTGGCCCCCCGCACTACAGTCCTTCCGGCGTGGTCGCGGCGGGGGAAACCAGGGATCTTATGCGATGCAGGTGGTTGCTATGGTCCATCTGGTCCTCTGTACATGCTGGCTAATTATTCATCAACGGCAAGATACGGCAGCGGTCGTGCGGTGCTCCCCGGAGGACTTAACGAATGGCTTCTTCGTTTCGTGCTTTATACGTCCGTTCGGCACACTTTCGGATATGAGAGTAGAGACCACGGTCGCGGGACATGACAATGCGCCAGGCTTACAGTCAGGTGCAACATCTGCTGAAGAGGAAGATACATAATGAGGACAGTGGAGATAGTACTGCCGTACAACCGCCATCGAGACGGAGGCGAAAAAGGAGTGATGCAGTGCATCATGGGACACAAGGTGCATGTAACTAACACGACAATTATATAGGGCACATGTGATGCCAACATGTCAATTTTATTAGTGACAACTGGAGGGGATCTACCAAGGAACAATAACCAATTCGAGACCATGTAAGCTACAATTCGAGAGGCATATGGGACAAGAAGTATCTTTCTCGAACAAGCCGGGAAGACCGAAACGCTGTGCGGAACAAGTAACCGAAATATGAGTACGACTGTGAGAAAACCGCCAGTCGGCGGGGTGAGGAATACCTAGAAATGAGCCAGGGAGTCGGAGGGGGCTGAGGTGGTCCTCGTCGTCCTGTTCTGTGAGAAATGTGCCGAGTGTCAAATTGTTAGAAAACGGGCCTGGGTGTTCAGGAACTGGTTTGTTGGGCGTATTGACCCTGATAGTATTGAGCATAGTTGGAGTAGTCCTGTGATTGCGGATAGCCACTGCTAGGAGCTTGGGGATAGCCGCCGTATCCTGGTTGACCATAGCTGGGAGTTCCTCCACTAGGATAGCCACTGTAACCTGGCTGCGGGGGGCGATAGCCCGCATTCTGGGTGCCCAATGATCCCAAGGCAGACTGCCAAACCTCGGGTCGGCGCCAAGGGGGAATGTTAGAACTGCCGGTCGCGATGTCACCGACTCCACCTCCCCATGAACCCCTAGCAGAGTCAGGACCAGGACCTTTTCCAGTTTCTCCGAGCTCTGCCATAAAGCTAGCAAACTCTGAGTCAAATCCCCCTTTCACCATCGCCTGAGAAGGTGAGCCACCGGGGCCACCCCCCGAAGGGTCGCCACCGAACCCAGACCCCTTGTTAACGGTACAGTCGCGCGCCATGTGTCCAGCGCTGCCACACACACGGCAAATGATGTTAGCAGTGAAGTTACGTTGCTCCGGGCAGTCGTATTTGCGGTGGCCGATACCACCACAATTTTGACAAATCTGGTTCTCGTCGTCACGAAGCGTACCATTGAGCGCTGCCAGCTCGCGAAGCTGGTTGCGCTTGTGGTCATTTTGGCCCTCGGGTGTTGAGGCAGCCTAGGTATGGTCCAGCAAACGATATGTTAATGGCGAACGTGAGGGAGAGATTGCTACTTACGGTCTCAATAACTCTGTTGATCAACCTCACACAATGAGTAACTTTCTCATCCGTATCGGCCAATACAAGGCAATGCAAGTCCTCCTCGGCATCTTCGGCGTACTGATCTGGACGGGCCTTGCCTTCCTTAACGCTTCCCTTTCCGCGGATGCTGATCTTTGCACCACTCTCTTTCTCCATTTTCTTCAAGCTGTTGCCACGGGGACCCACGAGGAGCCCAAAAAAGTTGATCTCGGGGAACTCCTTGACCGGAATGTATACCTTTTCCGATGGACGCTGAGAGCGCTTCTGTTGATGATACTCAACAGGGGGACGAAAATTTGGGTCATTCTTCATGGCGCGATCAACAAGGCGAATACGTTCGTCCTCCAACTTTTTCCTATAGCGGACCTCGCGAGTGTTAGTGCGACGCCCGTGGGCATCATATGTGGGCGGGGGAGAAGGGGACCTAGATGACAACAGAGTTTGGCATTTACGAATCAATGATACATAGACATAAGCATACCTTTCACGCTCCGGAGGAATGAAATCATTCAACCTGAGCTTCCTATTAATTTCCTCCAGCCGAAGATGAATGGCATAGTTGTCGAGCTGCGATTGAGAAACACCGGCGGCGGAAATGGCCGTCGGAAGTCCGGGAATATCTGTCTTTGCGTCCCCCCAGCGGCTACGTTTCTTCCGGTTTGAATCAGCTGCGTAAAAGAGCCATAAGATGTCAGGGTTAGTTTTGATGGTTAGGGTTAGTGTAAAACGCCGAAGAAGCGGTTTCAAAGATCACAATGTCAAGGGTATTCAATTGCATCAAGAATAATGCAGAGTTACGCTGTTGCCTATATGCACGATGCAACGAAGTGGATAAGGAGGAATCGACTTACCAGGAAGGGGTGCACCAGTCGATGGAGATTCTTCCTTCGCTCGCGAACCATCATCCCGCGGACGTGGATAGGCGGAAGGAGATGGTTGAGCCAACTGCGGCGGGGCTGATTCCTCCACAGGTGCCGGACCAAACCGACGACGATTCCCACCAAGGGGGACTGTAACGAGCACATAAGTAGGAAATCACATGAGGTGCCGATAGGAATAGACGAACTGTCGTTAGTCCCGGTGATCTGCTTGGTTGCGGGCCTCCACATGAAAGGGATGCGACTTTGAGCGTATAAAAGACAATATCAAGGAAGTGGAAAGGAGAGACCAGCGAGTTGATACAAAGTGAGGAAGCACTGGCCTATTCAAACTCAGTTATGCTGACTAAGGTTCGTCACCCCGCCACGTGACGGTAGATTGATGAGTCAAGTCGGTCGTCGGTCGCAGGGCTCTTGCGGTTCTTGCATGTCCAGCAAACGTACGGTACCAGAAGGTGCGACTCCCGCATTTTTATGACAGACAGGCAGTGTTGAATGTTTTTGCAAGGCTCTCCTGAGACTCCCTCAAGCAAGCGACTTCGCTCCGCAGATGACGACTACATTGATGTGGACGCTACTGAGGATCGTATCGCCACAGAGGCGGCCCTCGTACCTCGAGGAGCTACCATCAACTTCAGCGCTTTGACCCGAAAGCTAGCTGAAGAACGGCGGAAGGCTGGTGGTGGCGGGCATCCGTCTCTTCCGCCGCATAGACAACTGCAAGACAGCCTGGTGTCGCACATATTCATGGACCAAGATTTCTCTTGGCTCCATTTGAAGCCTGACCACGCTTCTCGCCCCCTCTGGATTAGTCCAGAGGACGGCCATATCATCCTGGAGGCTTTCTCTCCAATCGCTGAGCAGGCACAGGATTTTCTCGTGGCCATTAGTGAACCAGTCAGCAGGTATGTCATACCAGACAGCTAATGCCTCATTGGTACATCCTACGTCTCCCTTGCAGGCCAAGTTTCATTCATGAATACAAGCTCACGTCGTATTCCCTGTACGCTGCGGTGTCTGTCGGATTGCAGACTGAGGACATCATCGATGTATGTCAGTGCCAGAACCTTATTCCATCTAATCTTACGTTGCCTACCGGAGGTGTTGAATCGGTTGTCCAAGGTACGCATCTCGGGATAGATGATGTGCATTGTATCCAAAGTGGAATTGAAGGTCCCCGTACCGGAGACTATTACCAATTTCATTCGGGAGCGCACATTGTCATATGGGAAAGTTAAGCTTGTGCTCAAGCACAACAAGTACTACGTCGAGTCCAGCCATCCGGAGACCTTGCAGCTCCTGCTCAAAGATAAAACGATTCGTGATGCCAGGGTCGTTTCCCAGGCCGGCGACGCCAATAAAATGACAACGTTCACCACCGCCAAGGCCCCCGTCAAGGGTAGTTTGGTGATTCCAGGTACAAAAGATGTCGAAAAGAAACAAGAAGATGCTTCCAAACCGACTCCGGGTGCCTCGGCAGGGACCACTGCTTCCGATGGGGACCTGTTTACATCTGTTGTGGGTGTTGAAAGTGGTACGTTTTCCTTTAGTCCAGATTGTGAGTTATTGCTTACGTATAAACTGCCAGATGAGATTGATGAAGATGATGAGAATGTCCACGCCTTCGAGATCGACGACGCCAAAATCGACGTGGGTCTCTTTCACGTGTTGCACAGGTACGATTCTGGAAAAAAAAAATTGATCCCAGGACGTGAAAAAACGCTGCAATGAGCTCGAATACCCTATGCTGGAAGAATACGATTTTCGTAACGATACCGTGAATGCCAATCTTGACATAGATCTCAAGCCGGCCACAGTCATCCGCCCATATCAGGAGACGAGTCCTGAGTAAAATGTTTGGAAATGGGTGAGGCTTCGTTTCATGTTTTTTGGCGCTCTTCCTTGGCGGCTAAACTTCTACACGGCGTGGTCTAGGAGAGCGCGCTCGGGAATTATTGTACTTCCATGTGGCGCTGGGAAGACGCTCGTGGGGATCACAGCCGCGTGCACGATCAAGAAGTCGTGCCTCGTGCTCTGTACCTCGTCGTGAGTCTGTCACCTGGCTGCGGCGTGGGGAAGCACTAGTACAACTTTGAGCTGACATAATACAGCGTATCAGTCATGCAGTGGCGACAACAATTTATGCAATGGTCGAATGTGACGGACCGCCAGATTGCAGTGTTCACAGCCGATCAAAAAGAAAAAGTGCGTATGGCGGTTCCCCTATCTGCGCGGGGTGATCGAACTAACGCGTTGTGTGTCACATGAAGTTCGCGGGAGAAAGCGGTGTTGTTGTCTCCACGTATTCGATGGTCGCGAACACTCACAACCGGTCATACGAGTCTAAGAAGATGATGGAGTTTCTTACGTCGAGAGAATGGGGATTCATTCTCTTAGACGAAGTGCATGTGGTTCCTGCAAACATGTTCCGACGCGTGGTAACGACTATCAAAGCACATTCAAAGCTCGGTTTGACTGGTGTGACGCCCATCAACGTTATCATGCCTTGGCTGATGGTTCATTTGTAGCGACGCTGGTTCGAGAAGATGACAAGATAACTGACCTGAACTATATGATCGGCCCGAAGCTGTATGAAGCCAACTGGATGGACTTGGCCGCGAAGGGTCACATTGCGAACGTCCAGGTACGAGCTTCACATCCGATTCCCGACATGCCCCCCCTTATTTACACACTAAACCGGCGTCGGCTAGTGTGCCGAAGTATGGTGCCCCATGACTCCTGAATTCTATCGGGAGTACCTAAGGGAACAATCACGTAAACGTGTGCTGCTTTACTGCATGAATCCACGGAAGTTCCAGGCGTGTCAATTCCTTATCAAGTACCACGAAGATCGGGGGGACAAAGTGATCGTGTTTTCGGACAACGTGTTTGCACTCGAGGTGGGCGGATGTAGATACCTTGTGGGATGGCAGAACGGCTGACCACAGCGATTGCGAAGGCCTACGCGAAGAAGCTCAAAAAGCCGTATATCCATGGGCAGACCGGGCAGGTTGAGCGGATGCGTATCTTGCAACATTTCCAGCACAGCCCTGAAGTGAATACGATATTTCTGTCCAAGGTATTTGTCCTGGTTACGCTTCGTGGTGTCATTTGTAATTCATGGGGGTAACCAGGTTGGCGATACTTCCATCGATCTTCCGGAAGCGACGTGCTTGATCCAGATCTCGTCGCATTTTGGATCCCGTAGGCAGGAAGCACAACGCTTAGGTATGTCCGAAAAAAAAAAGTGGAGTGGGCTGTGAATGACATTCGATAGGGCGGATCTTACGGGCGAAGCGTCGAAACGATGAAGGTTTTAACGCCTTTTTCTACTCGCTTGTATCGAAAGACACGCAAGAGATGTACTACAGCACGAAACGGCAACAGTTCCTGATCGACGTGGGCTACGCCTTCAAAGTGATCACCCAACTGGACGGGATGGACGACATGAAAGACTTGGTGTACAGGACTCGGGAGGAGCAGATCGAACTTGTGACGACGGTGCTGATGCAGTCAGAGAGCGCGGCGGATCTCGGAACGGATATTCGAGCCGGGGAGGGAGATCTCGCTGGAACGATTACGTCGAAGGATTTCGGGACGCCGATACAAAGCAAGACTCCAAGCGCTCACCGAACAATGGGCTCATTGACGGCCCTGAGTGGTGCACAGCACATGTCATACGTGGAACAGAACAAGTCGGCGAACAAAAAGTTAGCGAAGGAGGCGGTACCGCGTCACAAGCTGTTTGCGAAGCGAGATCGAGAGGCTGCGGCAGCCAAGAAGGAGGCAAGGAAGGGAGGCGGAGGTGCCTGAAAGGATGGGTGGCGGGGGAGGGAGAGATCAGGTGGTGGCGGTCAGGTGAGGGACAGGATATAATATAATATAATATAATATAATATAATATAATAATTAATAATTAATGTTGTACATAGAAGAGTGGAAGAGAAGACGTTGAGTTGATGATCGTCGGACGGGGGAAGCAAGGGAGCACCAAAGTGGTGGGATCGGTCGTTGAGCGTCTACCTGAAGCGATCGAGAACGAACCGGGGTTGTGTTGCGAGGGGGGCATGGAGGGAGAAGAAGGCAGAATCGGACGGTCGGACGGACGAACAGACGGGAGACCCTTGCGTTGACATGGACGCGAAGAGATCGACAGTCAGCCTGACTCGCCTATTCAATCAATCTCTCGGCGCTCCCTCGCTCCTTACGGGCGGACGGGGGCGGGCACATGTTGCGGTCCCTCCCAGTATATAGCCATGAATCTCAGCTCCGCTCCCTGTCCATTTACCCCTCCGCATCCGCCCTCTTTCCCGTCCCCCCAATGTCTTCAAAAAGAGGCAGAAAACGCAACGACAACTTGCCCCCCAATCGCGCCAGGGATGTCCAGAGGGCTTTCCGCGCCCGCCGTGCCGCCCACCTCGACGTCCGTACCCTCCCTCTCCTTATTTCACATCCGTCTCTTACACCTTTCCCCTCCCCCTCTCACTTCTCCTCCTCATAGGCCCTCGAGCAACGCGTCGCAGAGCTGGAGGAAGAAAACGGCAACCTCCGCGCCGCCCTCAACCTCCCCCCCGCCAACCGGCCGCCGCTGGGCAAAGGCCCCACGGGAAAAGACAAGCCGAAACTGAACTCGGCACCCCCCAGTCGCCCGTCCCAGGCCGGGGCCCTCGACGCCGTCAGTCGCGCGGGGTCGTCCGCCGATTCCCCCACCTCGACGCGGGCGCAATCTCTTTCCCCCTCTACCATCACTGCCACCATGCGCCCGTCCTCGAACACGGTTCACAGCCTCGAGGGCGGTTCGTGGGATCAAGGGATGATCACGGGCGACGAACAGAGCCAATCGGCCCCCCACGCCTCCTCGCCCTCCACGGGCTATCCCCTGCCCGGCGTGTCCCTCGGCGCGCACGCGAAGAATCCCTCGCAGTTCTCCTACCCGAGTCCTGCCCAGTCGTCGTCCCGGACGACCCTCCCAGGCACCATGTACATGCCAGCGGCCGTGCAACAAGGCACCCAAAACTTTGCCCACTCCGCCGATCGCCCTCTCGGAGAGGCCGCCTACGGCGGCGGAAGCTACCCCCCCGCGAGGGAGGATCAGCAACAACGCTTCTCCTATTCTCAGCCCTCTTATTCTGGGGAAGGCGCCACCCACCTCTCCCAGCACCCACCTTCCACGAGCCTACACTACACCACCCAGCAACAGCGCGACCCCTCGCCGGCCCAAACGCCCGTCTCTTTCGCCCACAGGCGCTCCATTACGGACCCACAGGGGTTCTCTTCCCTCGTAAATCAGTACCCCCACCTGCCTCCTCCATCGGGACTCCGACGTCTGTCCCCTCCACGCCTGGCGGAGAGCTCCCACTCGGTGCGACCGTCTTTCAACGGCGGTGGCAGTTAATGAGGTCTTTTCTCGCGCCCCTTTCCGTCTGGGTTGATCTCGTTTTTTTAGGCATAAGCTTTTTCACAGTCCCCCCAGTATCTTTTGTACCCTCTCCCCTCCCAAACTCACACGCTTTCTTCGTTCTGACCTCCTGTGCCGTCCTTCCGTTTTCGCTTTCTTTCGTCCTATTACCCTCAATCTCCTCGTAACCGTTGCTCGATGTCGGTGATGATTCTGTATCATTATTTGATCGCCCAATGTTTTGCGGTTACCTTTGTGCGTCCTAGCGATGGGACGGTACTAAGGGGTTTCTGCCAAGGCTGGCCTTTGGATTTGTTGACAAAGACCGCGTGGACACTGTATCTCTCTTTGGAGGCGTCTACATATCTGCCTAAGACCCTATGTTATCACGTACTTCGTTCGTGTTTCTTCCTATCAGAAACTAGTCCATTTCCTCCTAATTTCTCGACTGGATATCACCGTTATATGTGATTTACATAAGCTTAATCCCAATGTGTTGAGTAGTTTAGCAAGCCCTGGGGCACGCGCGTGCATGCGGCACTAACAGCGCCAAGTCTTGTGACTGACACAAGTGCCAGTGTGGCGGTCAGATGACGGGGTCCAGCCGACACCAATCCACCCGCCCGTCGGGGCCATATCGCTCCTCCAGCCAGTCGTTCGCCTTTCGGAAGTGACCGTTGCCGAAAAAACCCTTACGAGCACTCAGTGGGGAAGGGTGCTGTAAAAAGAAGGCACTCCGATCATCAGCCGCGCCGTCGCGGTGGGCACGGATGCGGACAGGAGGTCTCCACTTACTGCGCTCGAGAGAATCAGGTGCTTGGTCTGTTGAACGATCGTCAGCGCGTGAGTTACGAAAAAAAAAAAGGGGGGGGGGAGGGGGAGATAAAGAAAGATAAAGATGTTTTCGACCGTTAGCGTTTGCGTGATCAAGGAAGGAACGTGGAAGAAGAAAAGAGGGGGTTTTGGGGAAGGGGGGGGGGGGGGTAGGGCCCATAAGGGACGAGGCCCACTCCTGATTTAGGCGGAGGCGCCCGGACTAGAACTCACCTTGCTGAGCTTCGCGACGCGCTTTGCGGCCCAGGAGCCCCAGGCGAGGAACACGACGCCTCGGCCGACACCGGATTTCTCACCCAGGTTGGCGCCACCGTAGCGATCGACGGCGTCGACGACTCGGTCCGTGAATTGTTCCCAGCCCTTGCCCTGGTGCGAACCGGCGGTGCGAGCGCGCACCGTCAGGCATGTGTTGAGCATCAGCACGCCGGCCTCTGCCCACGCGGTGAGGTTCCTGTGCGATTGCGACAGATGGAGATGAGCGAAACGCAGACGAAAAAAAAAAAAAAAAAAAAAAGAGGGGGGGGGGGGCGGTGGTCGGATGGGAGGTTTACGCACCCATGCTTGGGAGGGACAAAGTCTCCATATTCCGCCTTGATTTCGGCATAAATCTAGGAGCGCCGGGCCAAAGATCATGAGTGACAGCTGTCATATGAGAGGGTTGGGGAGGGGAGGAACAATGACAAAACAAGGGGGTGTGGGAGATAAGCACGGGCTTACATTTTTTAGGGAGGGTGGGGCTGGGACGCCAGAGGGGACAGAGAAGCAAAGACCTGTAGACGTGTGGAGAAGGTGTAAGAAAACTTGTGGTGCCCGCTTGGGTCGGAAGCAGGGCGACGGATGAGGCGCCCGCTCGCGTACCGTGCGCCTGACCTGGCCCGTGGTATGGATCTTGGCCAATCATGACGACTCTGACCTTGCCAAGAGGGGTATAATTCGACCACGAATAGATGTTCCGTGCTGCTGCGTCCGCATTCCATGAGCGGACCATCCCATGCCCATGAGGAGAGAGCTAAAAAGTAATGCACGCGCAGACCGGACATGAAAACTTACGTGCAGGGTATACTTTGAGATCGTGCTCGCTGTCATCGGGCCCACGCACGCCCTCCTTCCAGAGAAACTCCTTCAGGGAAATGAAGTACGGCTTCTTGATCTCGTCCTTGAGAACTTTTAGCCTATGCGGGGAGCAGCACTCAGTGCCCATGGATCGGGGAAGAGTGGATGGCCTGAGTAAGGGGCGCCCACCAGCTCTTTCCCATGGTCTCGCATTCTAGTTTCAGCAGCCTTTTCTGATCTTCGTTGAGCGAGGCCGTATACTCGGTCGAGGAGAACGGAATGGAGTTAAGGGCCTGCAGGCCTGCGCTGCCCCCGACGCCAAAGGACTGCGTTCCAGCGGCAGCCGGCGTTTTGCCTGAACCGGAACCGGCAAGCTTTGGCTTTTTGGAAGGCTTGTCTGAGCCCTGGCTAGGGGCCGAGCCAAGCACATCGAAGAGCGTCCTCTGACGCTTCCCATTCGCAGTACCCTTCGGGGAGGGTGCTGGCGTTGGCTTTGGGATCTCGTCACGATCGGACGAGGCGACGACTCGGACGTCCTCGTTTGAGGCTGCTGTCACCTGAGAAGACGACGGCTCGAGGTCCTCCGTGTACACGACATGACTCTCGGACGGGTTGGTCATCGAGGGCACGTCAGCTGAGGCAATGGTAGTAGAAAGAGGAGAGCTTGGCGCGGTGTCTTGCCGCCCACAGTGCGCGCTGGCTCGACGCGACGCGACACGCGACTCGGACGTTCGCGGACCTGCAATCCCGGCGAACTACGATATACCCGCGATCTGCGGTTACTTATCCATCGTTGTTGTTCCACCTGGATATTTGCACCGTTCCATTGAAGGGGTTGACCCCGCTTGGCGCAGAGTAATGATGCACGCAGGGAGCGACACAATTATCCGGTTAACTATCTAATACCACCCGGCGCTCTGATTGGGGGATTGATTCTCTTTGGCCATCACGTGGTAAGATAGCGCGACGGAGACGTCTGACGACCGAACAGAACATTCCGCGCCGGAAAACCGTTTGTGTGTGTATGATCGAAGGAGCCCAAGAGGCATCTATTTTACCGAGAGCTCGTCTCCAGGCCAGGTTCATGAGTCTGACGGATTAGTGACTTTTGTGGCCCCCCCTCCATTCAACTGGGAACTTTCTCATCTCCTGTGGCCATCATTCAATCCACCAATCAAGTTGACATTCAGGGATGGTCACGGCGTTCCCGGTGTCAGGGACTACTTGGAGACTGGCGCCAGCAAAGGCTACCAAGATGCCAACATGCCCGCCGGTGACCATGGCGCCACTTTTTTTTTTTTTTGATGCAAGTTGCTACTGTTTTCCCGCCGCGCCCGGCCACGGCGGCTAAAGCGGAAGTAGACTTCTACGTGTCGAATCTATCGCTGGCGGCCGTAGGCGAATCTGAACCCATGTTGCATACTTACGGTCGCTTCCTAAGGGGGTCTTCAGGGACTTTTCTCAGCGTGAACGAAAGTGGTAAGGGCCAGAAATACGTTTCAGTCTCAGGACTTGCCTCGTGAATCTGATGAGAAATTGATGAGAACCTGACTGGACGAACTGGGAAAGTAGCGCGGGACCGGGTGCATTGCCGCAGCAAGCCATACCCGAAATGGACCAGGTAGCTTCACGTTAGCGTCAGGGTGCTAACTGTCCAGCAGCACCCAATGAGAGGCGATCTATCTATCGTTGGAGCAATGGGAGCTGGACCACCAGAGTGCGCGTTCGTTCCAACCTTCGTGACCGCTCTTACTAAGGTGTTTTTTTTTATTATCCTATACGCGGGCCGGATGTCCGACCATTATCTGGTGTGGTGTGGGTGTGGTCCCGAACAACGGGCGCTAGTAGCTATCGCAGTTTGCTGTCAGTACTACTAGTGGTACTGGCCCCTCCGACGACGTCCTCAACGCCACGAGAACCCTTTATTTGGTATTCCCTTGCACACAATTGCCAATTCACCATCCCTGAGGCCCTCCCCGCCACCGGCAAATCCCAAACTGGCTCCCGGGCGCTCGGACGTCACCACGCGCAGGAGCCACACGGGCACGCGCGTGGGTCGGCGCCGTCCTGATTCATTCGGCGCGACTATGACAATGTACGGGTCGTCGACGCTGGATTGGAGCACGAGTTATCAAGCGGGTTCATCCAGGTGTGTTTCTCGTTTCCTTCGAGCTCCCCTCCGTCGTTCCCCCCTGTGTCACCGTTACCCCTCCGCATTTTCTCCTGGTCGCGTGCAACCGTCTCTAGGACATTGTTTGGGTGACATGGAACACAAAGATGTGGTCGAGTGATGGTCGCGAGAACGGGGGCTCGCGCGGAGGCTGTGGGAGAGGAAGGAAGGGAGGGGGATGTTGCCGTGCGGGATCGGTGGAGACTCTTTTACTCATGCAGTTTTACGTAGTTCCGCGTCCGGGCTCAGCACTGATGACGACGAGACGGACGACGACGCGCACACTGTCATCGATAGACGCGGTTCCGTAAGCGTCGAGACGCGCAACAGCGGCGGAGAAGCGAGTCAAAAACTCGCACGTGCGCCCAGTCCTCCGCCGCGCGCGTCGAGCTCAGATGGCTCCAAGCCCATCGGCCGCACAGGCACGCTCAGTCGGCGCACCTTCACGCGCTCGCGTTCTCCCGCGCCGCGGTCTCTCGGATTGAACGGGATCATGCCCCAGCCTCCTCCCCTGCCCTCGCCCACGGCCTTCCTCCGCCCCCGCGCCGTCACACCCGCCGCGCTTGTCCTCCCCGGCACGCTCTCCATAACGCTCTCCGCCCCCTGGACGGCGTCCTCGCAATACACACTCCGCATCGACGCGAGACTTGCTGCGGAAAATTCCATCCTGATCTCGGCGCTCGCTTTCGCGGCGGAGAAATTGCGATCCTCGCCCAGCGCATTATTTCCACTCGATGACGGGCTGCCCATCGGTACGTTTTTGCATCCCCGCAGAGTGCGTGCCGATGCCAATCATGTACACGTCAGAGCTCTATGCTGTTGTCTTTGCCTCGCTGACTTGCATGATCTGGAATCACTCATCCTACACGAGAATCCCCTCGTCCAGTGAGGCTGACACGGGATCAGCCAACATCCCCCCTCCGACTCCTCGTGTGCAAGACTCACGGGCACCCCGCCGAGGCACGACAACGATCGCCCCGCCCATCCCCGAAAATCGAGGGTTTGTATGGATGACCGTACCGAAAAATTATAGGTCAGATTCGCAGAGCGCCTTTATGGTCCATCGATTGACAGTTTGTTCAGGTCCTCATCCGATGATGGACTTATCAGCGGTCTTGTTTTGGGACCGCTGATCACTTCTGCCTTGTATTACGTTGCCCTCAAACTGGACACACAGCCCAGAGGCACGCCTCACCCACCATTTTGGCATATCGAAGCCCCTTGGCGTCTCAGCGACGACACTTTTGTCGCCCCACTCCAGGCCCTTGTACTCTCACGCCGTAATGCCGTCGACCTGGGCACACTCTGTTCCACGACCTTGCTTATTCATGTTTGTGCGTCTCACTGGTACGAGTGGCGCCATCGCAGGCATCACAGAGTCTCCGAGGGCGAGCGTGGCTCCGTTCCCCGTAGTGAAGTACGGAAAGGATGGCTGTATACGATCTTCACGTTCCTGGTTTGCGCATTCCTCCTCGGTCTGCGCTTTGCGCTCGATCATGCGCAGGTCAGCCTTTGGAGACGTGAGTTTGAGACACTCTTTCTCCCCTCTTTAAAGTCCGACATGTGACGTGTGATTATCAGACCTGTCGTACTGGGAAGTTGCGTCAAGTTCTGTATTTTTCCAGTTCTCGCTCTACATCGCCGTCCGACTCGCACATGGTGGCTTCACGCTTGGCGAGTTAGGCTTGGTCGTATTTGGCGCCACAGCTTTGTTTACAGAATTGGTTAACTTGACTGTTGCGAGGGTACGCCCTTGTTCTGGATGCATCCAGGTGTAGTGAGCCTGACATTTCGACTTCCCACGAATAGATCTGGCCCGTGACAACGCCCTACATCAAAACGTACCGCCTGCCCACGCCGTTGCTTATCTATCAGTTGGCCCTTATTCCAGGGTCCCTACTGACGGGCTTTCTGCTTTCGCCGTTACTTACGCTGTCACGGCACATCGCACAGCGCCCTGTGCGTCGTCTGCGATTTCCGCAGCAGAAGCAAGCGCACCGGCGAGCACTCGCAGTTGGGTTTTATCTCGGTGTCGGCCTTATCGTGGGTGGGCTGATCGGCATCTGGACACGGTGGCTCTTGCGGGGGCGTGACCCCTGGTTGTGGGTTATCTTGTGGCTGCTAGAGGGTCCACTTCCGTGGACTCGACCCGCACTTCTGGCGTATTGGGCCGCGCTCGGTGGTATCAGCGTCTGGGGCTGGAATCGGCAGTTGGCCCGCTCACGTCGCTTCCGACCGCGGCTGACCACTTGCAGCGAGCCGGCGGTGGACAGTAGCACCGTCGCACAACTAGTGGGCGAGCCCACGTCGCCAGTGCCAGGGACGTCTCTCACATCCTCAGCTGTCTCGTCGGCATCATCGGCGGTCTCTGCGATGTTCCCCACCGTGGGCATTCCACACCTCCCGACGGATCTCGGTCTTGGCGCGAGTGAATGGCTTGATGCGGCGGATCGGCGCGTGCCGACGCTAGGGCTGAATGCCAGGCGTAAATTCTTCCACGCACTCGCAGTGGTCATGTTCGTGCCTGGTGTGGCCGCGGATCCGGCGTTCACGCACTTGGCGTTCAGCGGGGCGTTTGCGCTTTTCGTCTTTGCGGAGTACGTGCGGTACTTTGCGCTGTACCCGTTTGGAGCGGCTGTGCACGTGTTCATGAGCGAGTTTCTCGATGCGAAGGATAGCGGGACGGCCGTACTGAGCCATTTTTACCTGCTGACCGGGTGCGCGGGCGCGGTTTGGTTCGAGGCGTAAGCACCGTCCTTGTTGTGACAGACAACGACGCAAGTCACGCGCATTGATAACAACTGAAACGGGCTGCAGACCTTCCCGTCTAATGCTGTACACTGGAATCTTGACGGTTGGGGTAGGAGATGCCGTGGTAAGTTTCGATCGACTTTGGACATCTGGTTGTTCATAGAAGTGGGGACCTAATCACGAGGACGCAGGC
The DNA here is from genome assembly GCA_025769875.1 of Russula earlei. Classification (NCBI taxonomy): domain Eukaryota; kingdom Fungi; phylum Basidiomycota; class Agaricomycetes; order Russulales; family Russulaceae; genus Russula; species Russula earlei. Next base: position 268,042 of record JAGFNK010000004.1, read on the forward strand.
GTCCATAGTGGGGAAAAGGGTGGGACGATACAAGTGGTCGCCCACGACACCCAAGACCTTGGAAGGAAGCGTTGGTTTCACACTCTCAGTGGTCGCGTTTGCGTGGGCGCTTCGGGTTTGTGGGCTGGTGGAGGAGTTCTCGGTAAGTTTATGACACATCAGTTGGTGGAGGCACGTGGCGACCGAGCTGACGTGCGCTTTGGAAAACGCTCTGTCAGACTGTGCGATACGGGACGATCGTTGGACTCGGATCCGTGCTAGAGGCGATGTCGGGACAGAACGATAACATTATTTTACCGGTGTATATGTGGAGCACGTTGGCGATAGGGCTAATGGAGTAAAGCCAATCCGTAAACGGAAGGCTGACGTCATTATGGGTGGAGCGAGCAAGAAGAACCGGGAAAAGGGCGAGCTCGCCCATGATTGGTGATGGCGGCGAGCGGCGGCCAGACGATTGCCACGCTGGCTGGGCTGCAGAGAACGCCTGCGTTGAAGGATAGAAAGAAAGAAGAAGAAAAAAAAGAAAGGAAGGGAAACGGGGCGCATACACCCCACATTCACTTCTGGCCAGCCACCACATGCACCCACACGACGCTTCGGCCCCACAGCCTGTGGATCTAGACCGAGACCAGAGCAATGTCTCCTCGGTTGGCCTCGCTGCTCGACCGGTGCCCGTTCTCCCCCTCCCTCATGCCCCTTTGCCTCTCCTGGAGCGCGTTTCGGTCCGCGCCCAACATCCTCCACCTCCTTCTGATCTGAATCAGATCACAATCCACACCTCTTCAACTCTCAACGATCCCTCCCTGGCACCTCATCTTCACTCCAAACCCCATCCTCACTCCTACGCGTCCTCTCGCCGCGATTTTGATCTAGCCACGGATCCTCCGCACAAAGGCCTGCGTCCTAAATCCTCCTACCACCAGTCTCTCCTCAATTTGCGCGACGAGCTCCACAGAACGACCGATTCTGGTGCGTACCATTCCCGACCCGCCGTCGGCATTCGAGTGCTGATCCTCATTGCTCTCGCCCTCGTCTCGATCGCCAGCTAGTCTCCCTCGTGCACTTGATATGGCGTCCTCCGCTGGGACAGACCCTCCAAGCATGGCTGAGCCATCTGAGTACGACTGGGCCAGTTTTATTGCCTCATATGCCCTCGGTCGCTGGGAACCTCACAAGGCGCCGCCCCCTCCACGCTCGTCCGTCGGGCGCCCATCCTCGGCCGGCTCACCACCCGACGTGCCTTCTGACCCTCATATCCGTTCGATCTCCCCATCGCGGAGCGCTGGAATGGCTCAGAACGCGCCATCAACCGATCCCCCACTGGGCCTCTCTTTCCCACCGACCTCATCAGTTGCCTCGACCGCCTTACCGGCCAAGGGCGACACTCCGCCCCAGACAATCAGCCCACCCTCCACAGCATCGTCAACCCCAACGCAATCCTCTTCTGGATCGTTTTCGTCGGGGCGAGTACCATCAACGTCTCGCCGTGGCTCGGCTGTAAACGTTGCGTCGTCGTCTATACCGCACCGCCTCCGCAGTTCTTTTGGTGACATCCGGTCATCTACTGGCGCTCGCCTCCTACTTGAGCCGCCTCCTACGTTGCCCGCGGTGCCAGCTGTGCCACACGCAGATGCTACGACCACGGCAGCGGCTCTGCGCTGGGCTGCCGCCCGTATCAACATCGCACCTCTGGCTTTGCCATCCCCTGAACATGAGCTGACAGACCCGTTTCGCAATGCCCGCACAGCGATCCCGGGTTTGAATCCACTCGATGTCCCACTGGGGCCGCTATCTCCTCGTCATCGGCAGAGAATTGGAAGCTTTTGGGAGGGTACCGTCGACGTTGACCAAATTACAGGGCTATCGTCCACACTCAGTTCAGTCCAAGGCAGCCCCCCATCAACACCTCCAACTGCGGACAGCTCTATCGCTGATCATGCCCCCCCGAGCGCATCAACCATGTCGGCATCCCCGCCATACGTCACGCCCGCGTCTGTGCCCTTGAGCAACTTGACAGGACATGATGATGACTACTTTGGTGTTGCGGCGTCGATGTCACCAGAGCCGACGGCGACGGTCCCAAATACTGTGCGACAATATATGCCACCCGAACCAAAGGCTCCTCAGACAGTTCCTATTGCTTCGCGTCACGTAAACTTCACGCGGCAGACGTCTTCCCCACTTCCTGACAAAAAGTTCGGACCTTCAGTTGAGGGCCCATCTCTTGCGCGACCGGTGGACGCAGGGTCAGCGCGGACGCTCAAGGAGGAGGCTACGTTCCTTGAACTTGGTTATCTCGCGCCGCCGTACCCACCTGATGAGCTCGAGCGCCGCCGTGCCCTGTATCAATTCAATATATGGAACACTGGTCCTGATATCAACTTTGAGAGGATAGAACACCTCACGAAGTTGGTATTTAATACAAAGACAGTTATTATTAGCCTCATTGATGTGAATGAACAGTATGTTACCGTAGCATGGGGCTTTCAAGAAATTACTAATCGACATCCCAGGTGGATGAAGTCAGCTTGTGAGTATCGTTGCAGTGGACATCGCGGCAAATGTGACAATCACGTCCCTAGCCGGCTGGGTATTTCCAACGTATCCTCGGACTGGTTCGATATGCGCACACGCAATTTTGCAACAGTACGTCTGAGCACTTGTTCCATGGCAGGTATGTCCTCACCCTGGCGCAGCAGCGACGAACCTATGGTCGTTCCCGACACGCATGCCGATTGGCGCTTTGCAAACAATGTAAGGCGAATCGTATTTCTAATCGCCATGCATTAAGGTTTCCTGGGGGCCATTTTAAGCCTCTGGTCACTGGGCCGCCACGCGTTCGCTTCTATGCGGGCGCCCCGTTGCGCACGCAGGAGGGCTTCAATGTCGGCACCCTCGCAATCATGGACGATGCCCCGCGAGTCGAGTTTAGTCCCCGGCAGCGCCATACTCTCAAGGAGTTTGCCGTAAGTCGCGCCCGCGTTGTCAGGGCGGTGCGCATGAATCACCAACTGATGCAGGCGATTGCGATGCGTGAAATGGAACTATGGAGGGACAAGATTCAGCTTCGAATACGTGATCGCATTCAAACCTCGGTGAGTGAGGCTCCCGAGAGCTTCGGGCAGCTGGGACGTGGCGATTGCGTTTGGGCTGTAACTGGGCGCTGCAGATGGAACAGTTCACGCGCGAATGCCTCGAGATCGACTCAGAGACAAGCTCGGATACAGATTCAGAAGCAAATCAACGAGCGAAGAATCCACTCTCGATGGACAGGGTCTATCAACGTGCAGCGAAACTAGTAAAAAAGACGTTGGACGTAGAGGGTTCACTCGTCATGGACATGTCGCATGGCGAGGTGCTCGAGACCGTCGGGGCGGAGGCTGTCGTGTCGGTCAACGTGCATGGTGCCGAAGACACGACAACTTACCAAATACAAGGGGATGCATGCGTACGCATCTGGGACATGTTCCTGAAGTACCCTGATGGTCGCGTCTTCGAGGCATTGGTACCTGCCCCTCTTCGCCCCTTCGTTCCAAACGGGACTCAGTATGCGCTGTGTGAGTATGGATTTTTTAATAGGTGGAACGAGTGGTAGAGCATAACTTCTCGATAGGCGTACCCATTTTCAATATTGACAAGCGGCCGTTCGCTATGCTTTGCGCATACAACTCGTCAGAACATGGCAGACGATACGTGAGTGGCCACATTGGAGTTTCTCACGGGTGAGGGGTTACCTCTTGACGGGGACCTAACAGCTCGAAGGACATGAATTGTCATATTTACGTGCCATCGGTGTGTTGCCCTAAAGCATCAAACAGCCACACGTCTTACCGTTTTAGGTGTGATAATTCTATCCGCTGTTCTCAAACGACGGATGACACTTGCCGATAAAGCGAAGAGCTTGTTCATATCCAAGTATGTTACTGATTTAAATGCCCGAATCACTGGCATGGTTGACAGCTACATGGACAGCATCTCCCATGAGTTACGCACTCCTTTGCATGGCATTTTGGCAGCGGCGGAGCTGCTCTCTGACACACAATTAAATCACACCCAGTCATCTTTTTTGCAGACAGTGCAGGCATGCGGCACGTCGCTGGTCGAGACGGTAAATCATGTGTTGGATTTCACTAAGCTCAGCGGGAACTCCAAGGCAGGCGGCGTCGAGCACGTCATCCGGACCACAAAGTGCGTCATTCGTTCCTGTCTTTTGTCGTACTTCACAGACCCCCCAACTTCTCGCCAGGATTGATGTCCTGCAATTGATAGAAGAAGCTGTGGAGGGATCTTGGATTGGGCATCGCGCACGCATGTTCACACGGCAGCAAGAATCGGAGATCGGTAGTTTGTATGCGCCGCCGAGGCAGGATAGAAGTGGGAAGAAGCAGGTCGAAATCGTTATCGAGATTGGTGACCGGAAGGAGGTGAGCGATGACCTGGACGGCGCGCCGTCCTTGTGCATCCCGAGGCGCTTATGGCCTCATCTAGGGATGGCTTCTCAAGCTCGAGAAGGGTGGTATTCGGAGGGTCCTGATGAACGTCTTCGGAAATAGTCTGAAGTTCACAACGGTGTGTTACGTTCCTGGCCAGGAGCGCTCCTTTTACCCTGTCTCATATATAACTGTATAGGATGGTTACGTGCACGTAATCATTCGCCAGTTACCGCCCACTCCAGACTTACCTCCGAACAAGGTCAAGCTTGAATTAGCAGTAATTGACACCGGCAAGGTGCGTATTGATAATAGCTCAAATGGAGTTATTTCCGACAGGTGAACAATAGGGTATCAGTCAGGATTTTCTCAAGGCGAGAAATGAGTTGATTGTATCAGGGGGGAGCGAGTCATTAACAACAACTCTTAGAATCAACTCTTTCATCCTTTTTCGCAGGAGAACCCGATGCAAACAGGCACAGGTCTCGGGTTGGCGATCGTGAACAGCATCGTACAATCCAAAGGTGTCGACGGTAAGGTTGATGTATGGAGCGCCGAGAACGTGGGAACGGAGATCAAGGTCACCTTCTCCGCCGAGCTGACGGAAAGAGGTGAACCGCCACTGAAAGTTTCCGATACTTTGAATCAAGACAATGCCACAAAAGTTAGCCTAGTAGGCTTCGATGACCCCCATCGCGGCGTGCAGCTTCTTCGCAGAGTGCTCTCACACTATCTCGTATCCTGGTGGGATTTTCAGATTGCACCTCCAGGCTCACTAGGAGACATCGTCATTGCAAACGAGGATCTGTCTGTGCTGCAACTTTCAATAGAGCAGCGGGATATACGCAGGCCTTTCCTCCTCCTTACATTTAGCCGCGGTGAGAGGCACCTTACCGCCACGGTAACCGAGTTCGAGCGGTTAGGTGGGTTTTGTCGTATTTTGTATAAGCCCGGCGGCCCGTCGCGACTTCGTCAGGCCCTCAAACTATGCATACATGCGCTCAAGATGAGCCGCCGTTCATCACCATCACCGGGAATCACGCCTCACTCGAGTAATCCTATCCTGTCTCCCTCGTCCGACTTACCAGGCGGTGTGGCGAGGCGCAATTCGGAAGAGCCGGCGATGGGAGTAGACCATCCTGACGTGCGGCGCCCATCGCTTGGCCGTCGGTCTATCACGGTGCATCCTATTGCTTCGTGGAGCAGACTGCCAACATCCGATGAAGAGGACGATGTTTCTCAGGATGAGGCCCAGCAAAGCCTCGCTCGGTCCCTCGGTCAGTTACAGAGTCCTACCATTCCAGTGGGCGACACAGGGGATTCCCTGTTGAGGTCATCGATTGGAGCCCTTGGTTCGAAGAAAAATGTTCGGGTCCTGGTTGTTGAGGACAACAGTATATTGCGGAATCTTCTGTAAGCCCTTCATTCACCTCGCTTAGGGATTTGGCCACCCACGTTGACGCATTCGGGGCGCCCAGGACTCGATGGCTGTCTAGCAAGGTTCGTCCACTCTTCCCTGATTATACGTTCATTTGAGCCACCATTTATCTCCAGGGGTACGAATTCCGTGAGGCGGTAGATGGACATGAAGGTGTTCATCTGTTTGAGTCCGACGGTCAATTCGAGTAAGTTTCTCCAAGCCGATTTGAATCGTCTGAACAACCCCTTCACCCTCCCTTCCAGTGTCATTCTACTCGATTTATCGATGCCAGTATTAGACGGTACGCAGGCTTTTTGACTTGCATATACCAGAACTTCGCAAACTTGTCACTAGGGTACGGCGCCACCGTACAAATTAGGAAAATTGAAGCGTCAAGGTCGGGACAGAAGTCCCACATCCTCGCCCTTACGGGAATGTCATCTCTAGAGGACAAGAGGAAGGCGTTTGAGGCGGGTGTCGACGGCTAGTGTGTACCCACGAAATGTAATCATCTCCATCGCGTTGACGTTTGCGCCCCTAGCCTCGTGAAACCAGTCGCATTCAAGACGCTATCAGACATGTTCAGTAGACTTGGCATTATCTGAGATGGGGGCACTGGGTTTGTGCGCTTTCGAACTCTTCTGGCTAGACGACTTGACTACAGTATTTTCTTACTTTGCTTAATTTATACCTATCCCCCCCCTCATTCTCCATCCTCCATCGCGGCCTCCTATGTAGCAATTCTAACCCCCACTGTTACCGCTGGCGCTGTACCCTCTGTATCTCTAATGACTTGGGTGATTTGCAGTTCCTGTGCATCGCCTTTGTAAATAAATCTTGGATTAGACGCTCTGGCTGCCATCCCTTCAGATCCTACCGGGAGTAGACTACCCATGAACCGGGTATGGATGACACACCTTGGTGCCAGACCTGCTACGAACCTATCAAGGGGACACTTGCTTTCTCCCTCTCCCATAAACAACGATCTAGATAGTTGTCTTGATCGTTTAACTACGACGGCCATTGGTCTCCATTCGTCTGTTCCTTCGCAGGCCTCGTCACCGCGGCATATCGACCCCGTGGCGCTCTCCGAAGTCCAGCGGAAAGCACGCGAGACATGCCAGCGGGTTTCATGTGAATCAGTCCGTTGGGTGGAGCAATGTTGGTTCTGAGGCCCCGCTTCGGCCCAAGCTGGTCGTCAATAGATGGGACAGAAGATAATGACAAGGTGGCAGGATCGTGGAACGTGCCGACCACCGTCGCGGGTGGCAATGATAGGTGGGGTGGCGGGAAGGGCCTTCTTGCTGGACTTTGTGGCCGAAGGTGCTGTGCAGGATTGCCACTACTGGCTCTGGCGTTGATGGGGCCGCAAGATTCGTATGGGCCGTGCGGGGGGACTCTGCTCACACCACGGGCGCTCCGAGATTGGGCATTGGCGAACAGATCGTTTGAGGAGGAGGACAAACGATGATGCATGCGACTAGCGGGTCGTCCTTGTCGTGTCCACTGGCATGCGCGGTGAAAGACTCCACCACAGAGCGAATGATGATGATCCCTCAGCTTCCAGCTTGCCGTCGTAGGACGGTGCGAAGCATGCGGTAAGGAGGGCGGGGCGACGAGGTCCCCTTCGGCGCTCGCCAGCTCGAGCACAGCGACGCCGTATGATCTGGAACGACTCGGACGTGCACCCGACGTCCCGTCAACAATCACGCGGAAGGGACGACAGAACGCGGTCGTACGTACATGGTTGAGCAGAATGGGCGAATTTCGTTCGGGTGGTGGATGTCTTGTCTCCGTTGTGCAAAAAAGTCAACGGTAGCCAAGGACCGAGGCTGAAAAAAGAAAGGAAGGTCTCGTTCGATCAAGCTGGTTTAGATGTCCCTCGGTTAGACGTTACGAATCACTTACCGCTTGTTTCACAGAGTGGACGTGGATCCGTCTTTTTTACCTTGCCCCCCCCCTTCCCCCTCCCGGATGTACGGCCATACTCCGTCATGATGCCGCCCTATTTTTCTCAGTCTCGAGGTGACACCCAACGGATTGTGTAAATCGGAGACGCACGAGGCGCCGCATGAACGCACGTTGGGTTGTGTGTGATCAAATCCCTGGGTTCAAGTCCCCAGTTTTGAGGGCGGGGACCAGAGGTTGCGATGTCATTTACGACACGGAGCGGAAATCTGACGACTACGGTACAGGAACTATGCCGCGATGGTCTGGAGAAACCCAAAGCTGTGAAGAAAACGATCGCTGTATCGGGGGGACGACGTGCACCACGACACTAGGGGATCCTTGGGATCGGCTTCGATGGGCGTCGCCCGCTAGTAGAGTTGGTTCTACGAGTGAGGCTGTTTCATCATTACATTCATTGCTGATAAAGATGCCATTCCGGGCGGCTGTTCCTCGTTATTTGAATCATTGCAGGTCCGAGAAAGGCTGGGATGCCAGCAACAAGTGACAAGAGGGGGCGACGTCCTCATTACGTCCACCGACCAGGAAGAGTCCCTTTGGGCCAACGCGCGCCCGTGTAGCATGCGACGGTGCATAGGACGGAGGGCAGAGCGGTGATCCATGTGACAGCGGCTATCCATTCCGTTTGGTACAAAGGCTTCTCTCGAAATCTTCATCGTCGTCGTTCACAAAAGAGCCCGAAGGCGCATTCAAAGTTCCGCTTTATATTGCAATTGTCGCACAGTGGAGTACCCGGGTCCCGTTTTCTGCAAGGCGCTGTACCCCAGCTTCAGTGAAAGCAAGACCGCCGTTAACCGTTTGATACACGTGGCCGTACGACCTACACGCTCGCTTGCTCGTGCGAGGGTTTGTCAGAATCAATGTAGACGCATTCGTTCATGGCACGGTGCACTGCGACATCTTACTGTGACATTGCATGACAATTTAGCACTTCAGCGACATTGTGAGGAGTCCTTGCGAATGATGAACTGCACGAACCGACCTTATGAGGTAGCCACCGCCTCTGCAAGCAAGTATAACCAGCAAGTGTAAATGCCGGCAATGAGCCGTTTCCGTCGAACAGACCTATGGACTGTTCGAAAGGTGGTATATTGTACAAATCAAGGACTGCCCAGCGGTTTATTCGCCGCCGTCGTACACAAGCGTAGGCAATGATCTGCGCAATGAATCTGTGGAGGACAATTGCTGCTAAACGCCAGCTTTTCGTCATCGTCACAAGCCCGACAGCGTCTATTCACGCTGAGGCGAGCTGTGCCGCGCGGTGTTCCCGTAGGAGTCGGTCAAGGGCATCCTTCTGCCCAACCTCAAGAACGCCAGATTGAATGCCCGAATGGTATACACGGAGTAGAGAGTCAACGTCGTCCATGGATTGCGTGCGCACATCGGCAAGCTCCTTGATCTTGGCCGTGGCATCCTTGATCTCCTCATCGGTGAGTTGGAGACCAAGTTGCTCGACGCGTGACTTGACGGCGTTCCAGCCGGTCAAACGATGCCCGATGGACACGTAACGCGTAAGGCCAAAATCCTCTGGCCTGAGGATCTCGTAGGTAGAGGGGTTGTTGAGGATCGCTTTGGCGTGGATTCCAGCCTTGTGTGTGAATGCGACATAGCCACTGCCGCGGAACATTAACCGAGAGTGACTCGAAGTGAACAAAAGGTAGGCATACGTGATGGGATTTGAGAAAGGTACATTGACTTCAACGGCTTCAGCGACGAGGTTCTCGATCTCACGTAGCATCGCGAGATTGTACTTGGACTTCACGTATTCCGGATTCGCGGCGTAGAGGCACGCGACAAGTCCACCGAGAGGCGTGATTCCAACGCGCTCGCCTATGCCGAGGACGGCTGCAGTGGAGAAGATCGTTTCCTCAGTGTGCATGCCAAAGTGGCAGATACGACATACATGTGTCAATGTGCGTCGCGCCCGCTTCGAGCGCAGTGTATGCGTTAGCGATGGCCATTCCGGTGTCGTTGTGCAGGTGAACTTCGATATCGCAGGCGACAACGCCGCGAAGGGTGCGAACAAGCTCATAAACCTGGCGAGGATTTGCGCAACCGACAGTGTCGGCGATGCCGACGCGGTTGACACCGATCTTGTCCACCGTCTGGTAGATGGAAAGAAGGTCTACGAGATCGGATCGGAAAGAATCCTCCGTCGAAAATCGGACCTCGATGCCCTTGGACTTGACAAAGTTGATAACCTCGATCGCACTCTTGGTGATATAGGCCATATCCTTGCCATGCGAAAATTCGCGGAGGAAGGATGACGTGCCGATGACAACGTCTACGCCATCTACGCCGGTCTCGACTGCGATGCGCGCGTCATCCATATGGCAACGGATGTGGGTGAGGATTTTGGCTCTCAAGCCGAGCTTGCAGATGGCCTCGCAATCTCGTCGCGATTGCTCAGACGCTGCCGGCGACGTAAGTTCCAGATATTCGACGCCGAACTTGTCAAGGCCTTTGGCAATGGCAATCTTGGTCTCGGTGTCAAAGAAGGCATTGGCAAACTGCTCGCCCTCTGTGCGAGGCTACGTCAGTCGAAGAGCTGCGATGGGAGCGATAAAGATAGGACCTCGGAGAGTGCTCTCTATGATTTTAAAGTTGGAAACGTTGTTCAGAAAGTCGGATGCCCTCGGAGCATATGGGTTGCGGTGCTGCGAGGTAGATGAGTGTCTATTGGCGGCATGGGGATGAGGAGTGCCATTTGGGCCATTAAGGCCATCCGTCTTGCCCTCGACGGCAACCGCATCCTGAACACCATCGAGAGGCGCATCTCCGTTCTGAGGGCACATTGAGAAAGAGTATTGACCGTGTGTGTGGTACTACGACAAACAAAAGGATAGCCTTGGAGCGTTCACACTGCATTCAAATTTTGTTTATTTGTTTTATGATCTCGAGTCATTTGTCCCGGCCCGTCATATTCCGGACAGAGACAGCCCCTTTCCAACTCGAAAAAAAAAAAAAAAAAAAAACTCTGTAGCTTGGCACAGGTCACTGTTTTGCGCATTGGAGGAGGGTGTAAGAAATGTTTCGGACCACCTGCCAGTGTTAGGTGCTAGCTAGTTTATGGACACTGCATTCTCACTTCGGCCGAGCAGTCCCCAATCACGGCCGAAGTTTGAATGGCGGCGGTTGTGAGAACAACCGCCAAATTGGCTCGCTCTAGGGTGAAGGTGGTAATGATAAACGTACTGCCAAATTGGTAGACTTGGTCTGCGCCAGGGATCCACCACCAGGCAATCCACCAGTAGGCAAACGTCAGACCCAGGTTGTCCATTACCAGGCAATCCATGCCAGCTTGTACTTGTACGTAGGTGTGGGCCTCCCTCGCAGTCGCATGGAACACCATATCTCCCGGCGAGATCCACTGCAACTTCTCGATGTAATTGGCATTGGTATTGCATGTCGGGAGGATATCACGTACCAGGATAGTAGTGACAACTATGTAGAGAGCTAGCCCCTCGATTGAGTGGGGGACTGACACACGGGTTCGCGCTAGCATCTTGCCTTTCTCTATGGCATACACACATAACAACAAGGGGCGAGCTGGCTTCGGTTCGGCGCAAAGAAAAACAACCCGAATAGTCAATGGTGGGAGGCCAGTATCATAAGTATAAGCAAGCACAAGAGAAAAAGCGAAGAAATTGAGGATCAGAGACATTATGCGATGCAGTAGGAATACAAACCGCTGGTTTTCGTTCCAGCGAGAAGAGAAGGGTGTCGGCATACGATGCATTGTTGACGATGAGGTATGGTGGGGTACGCACACGAGAAGAATGTAGACGGTACGAGGTAACAGGGAAGAGGGAAGAAATGCTTTGACTCGATCCGGCCGGGGATGCTAGTTCCATACTAAAATGCGAGGAAACGTGTGTTGTTCAGGTAAAGAAAATGACCTATAGCTCTGGCGGGATCGTTTGTTGAAAGAAGGGGTGTCTCAGAGCCTCGCGAACAGTGATTCGCTGCTTCGGGTCAAACATGAGCAACTTCCTGACAAGGTCCAAGAAGTGCACATTAATCATGTCTGTTTGGGGTATTATTTCCTATGGCACATTCAGTTATTAAACAGAGGTCACGCAAAGGCCATCCATGGTAAGACAAACCTGGAGACTTCTTGTCGCGCGGACATCCTTCCGACTTTGCTTAGTCGTCTTCGGTGATGGCCAATTGAGTTTGGGTCCTGCCTTGAAAAATTCAGGCTTGTGGTTCACGGCCTCCCGTGCAACATTCTCGGGCATCTTGCCCATGACCATCTCCATCATGGCCAAATGCTCGAGGTTATCGTGCGTCTGGAAGAGGGCCATTCCTGTATAAAACTCCACCAGAATGCAGCCTAGCGAGTAGGCGTCACATGGGTATGACCAGCCAAGACCTATATGGTAATCAGTTAAAAGGGTCACTTAGGTCGATGGGTAACGGCGTCGTCGTACCTAGTATGATCTCTGGAGCACGGTAATGACGTGTGGCGACGACGGCCGAGTGGTATTCATCCTGAAATGTGGCCGACCCGAAATCGATCAGCCGTATGTCTGTTGAGACTAGTATGCGCTTGGTCCGATGGCCATGGCGCTGTGAGTATCCGTCGGCGTTGAGTGTGAGACTGGGCAGGGGGATAAAAATATTACCTTGCCAGGAGTGGGAATTGTCACAGTGCGAGAGTCGTTACATACTAACAAGATATTTTCGGGTTTGAGATCCGTATGGATAATGTGTAAATCATGCAGGACTTGATGAAGTAGACGAGATCAGGGCCAAGTATATGACAAAGGAAGAAACACGCACAAGCCACACTGCCAAGGAGTTGTTGCGCAAAAGATTGGATATGATCGCGAGGAAAGGAGGCAAAGTCGTTCTCCTTGAGAAAGTCATAGACACACATGCCAAGTAACTCGGACACTAAGCAAATGTGATTCCGATAGTCGAACCAATTTAAGAGGTGGATGCATTTACTAAAAAGGAAACAACATCAATGGGGAAATCGAAACACGTGACAGCGAAGGCACACGAACTGCCGATTGCTGGGGTCACGTTCCTTGAGTTTTTGCAACACCCGAACTTCGATGCGGCTAGCCTCGCGATATTTCTGAATGGCTCGGATAATCTTGATAGCGACGCGCTTGTTGGTTTCAATGTCGACTGCCTCGACAACTTTACCAAATGTCCCTTGACCGAGCAGGCGAACAGTACGATCTACTCAGCTGGATGAGCTGGTGGGGAAGGTCGGAAAAATATGGGAAGCGTACAGCGCTTATAGATTATGTCATCTGGGGTGACTATGTAATGACCCTCCTTATCATCGCAGGAGACCTGCTGCTTTGGTGTCTGTCCAAATCCATGAGATCAGAAAAGGGTCCACCCGTGAGATAGCGTTGACCAACAGTAGTAGAGGTAGCGGCGCTGCCATTAGTCCACGTCGCATGATTGGCCATGCCGGTTGAGACTTGTGGAGGGAACCCTTTCTTGGCAGACGACGGCGCCTCGTCAAGTTCACGCTTCCTCTTTTTGGGTGCGGGAATGGGAAGAGCCACCGACGAGGAACCGGACGACTCGGCTTGAGCCTCCATGGCAGCACGAGCTCTCGTCCTTATTGGAGCAGAATAGGCGGGAGGCTGGTATGATGCAGAATACCCGTTCGTGCGGGAGGACGTTGCAGGAGATGCCGTGGGAGGAGGCGGTGTATCCTCGATGACGATGATTTCCCGGAGTCGACCATCTGTGTCGACTTCTTGCACCTCCGAGTAAGAGACCGTGTACTGATGGGCACGTTTACGCTTTCGAGTCCCAAGTGGGGGTGTAGGCAGAATGGTAGAATTCCTGTTGACGACGCTAGACATGGAAGGCCGTTGATATGACGGCAGAAGGTGAGGAGGGAGAGTTTGCACGGCAGTCTGCATCGTCAGGTACGACGAGAAGATAACTGTCGGATAGGGACAGAGAACGGTGACGAATTGGGGGGCGAGATTGGGCGATGCGGAGGAACGGGCGAGCAAAGTGAAAAGCCCTTGGAAAGCACCGAGCGAGCCCACTGTGCCCTATTTGATCATATTTGGTCACGCTGCCACTTGGCAAATCCCCTCCTCGCCTCCGTTCGGCAAGACAAAAGGCATAATGATTATATATATGACCAGTAGAGTCTATCTCGATTGGTTTTCCTTCACAGAATCCTGATAACTTTTGGCCTACATACCATACAACTCGTTTGCGCTGTGCAGTCCAGCTGACAAAGTCACGTGCAAATGAGGTAGTCATGCATGTTTGCTAATATCTCCCCGCGGCGGACCCCGCCGCCCAGCCTGGAACCTGCACGAACGTGGGTGTGAGAATGTGTGCATTTTCAACCCTGCCGGCGTAATTGTTACCTCGGCATATTCATAAGACTCGATGACGCGCGCATAGCTTTGCTGGTATCAGTCAGTAAACGTGAACTTGTTTCCTTTCGCCTATCCAAGTTCGAGACAGACAACCATGCCACGAAAGGGTCGGTTGCACTGCCGCCCCTGCTAAAATGACAAGCACAACGACGGCGGACGGGGATTACACAGTGGCGTGTTCGTTCGCAAATGAACGGGACTCGGAAGGATGACTGACCTCTCCCTCTCGTCTCGATCAGTCAAATATGGGTCAGGAAGAGACCCCGGCTGACTCTGAAACAGCGTCGCTCACTCTTTGGGGTCCTGTAGCCAAATAGGCACAAATAGAGCTCAACGGCCAACTCGACGACGGAATTCTTCCGTGTTCACCGTCCGCTGTGCCGAACCATTCAACCCGCCTGCCCAACAGCGTCAGTCATTTTCGCTGTCGCGAAGTGTGTCGTACATGCGGGGCCTACCGTTCCCTCAAGATGCCGCGTTCGAACGCGAGACGTCATATGAATACGGCACCCCCGCGACCCACTTTGACGACATTCTCATCGACCCTGCGCTCGCAGACCCACCCATCGACCCCGCTTTGCAAACCTATCCGGTCAAACTCGACCCAGATCAGGTTCGTAGCTTGTCTATCCACAACACGCGACGCGACTTCTGGCTGTGGCTGTGGCGCTCGCCGTCTAATTGACCGCGTCGCGTCACGTCCCATTCACTGAATGCTTAACCGAGTGACGACCTTTATTCGCGTGCTCATACACTACCTTCTTTTAGGCTGTTGTTACTTTGTCTCTTGCTACCGATGTTCCCCACCACCTCCGCGAGTACTCACAGGGTCCTCAAGGTGACCCTTTCGCACAACCCCCACCGCCAGACTACTTTCCTCCCGTCACTGAGGCAGTACTCACCCCAAAACCACAGAAAAAGAAAAGGAGAGTACGCAGAGAGCCAAATTGTGGTTTCTGTGGTGGCAACGACAAGAAAAATAAGATTGGCGAGTCGGAGGAGATGGTCTCCTGCGATGAGTGTGGTCGTAGTGGTTGGTTCTACTGTGTTCATATTCCTCGAGTCCAGCTGACATACGTCAGGCCATCCAACTTGCATGGATCTTGGCTCCGTTGCTGACCTTGTGCGTTCCTATCCCTGGAAGTGCGTCGAATGTAAGATATGCGAAATTTGTCAAGAAAAGGGAGACGATGTATGCGTGTGATCCTTTAAAAAGCTCTCGCCCGCTGACTTTTTTCTGTGAAAGGCTCGGATTCTTTTCTGTGATACTTGTGACAGAGGTTGGCATATGGATTGCCTGACTCCGCCTCTGCAAGATTCGCCTCCGGGAAAGTGGCATTGTCCGTCTTGTACACATAATCCATCCGGCATTTGCGAGGCAGTACCCCTCACACCACTTGAGGAGGAACCCTTGCAAATTGAACAGCCTCGCGAGTCATCCGTGGCATCGACGTCTAGCTTAGATGTAGTCCAGTCGCGATCCTCTAAGAGGGGCAAACGCGGACTAGTCCACACCGAATATCTCAGAACGCGATTTCGACTTCCTGGAATCTCCTCTCCTTCCCCGGGGGCGTACGCGCACGATACGCAAGACGATGCCAATCTCTTCGCCTATCAAACGCCCACAGCTGAAAATCACCCCGCCCCGTCCGCCTGAATCACCACCACGGCGGATGGTGGTTCGACTTAGATTACCTGCCCAGGGAAAAGGAAAAGAAAGGGAGGAGAGTAGTGACGAAGAACCATCGAAGGGCTTATTTGATGACATTCTGACCCCGGAGGACAGAGATACTTCAAGGACTGTAATAACGCAGGCAGACAAGCTCAGGTTCGAGCGAAGTAGACAGGCTGCGGAGGTGAGTATCAGTTCAATCATATTCTTAATCTCACCCTGACTTCCTCCGTAGCATAAGCTCAATCCACCCCAAACAAATCCTCCTCACTCCGGCCCAGAGACCCCGATTGCTGGCCCATCAAGTAGACCACTTCGGTCCACTGTTACAATTCCCGTGACGCAATCGCCGAATCTAACGCGCTCTGTGTCTCCTACACCATCGACTCCTGGGCCATCGCCCGCAACAACGTACCCGGCCGGACTCAGGATACGTACCATTCGTTTCGGAGAGTATGACATTCAGACATGGTATGATGCACCCTTCCCCGAAGGAGTACGCGAATATACCAGATGGACGCTTGTGGATTTGCGAGTTCTGCCTAAAGTACAACAAGAGCCGGTTCGGTGCATCGAGGCATGGTGTCCGTTTCCATTCTGCTCTTGGGCGAACGGAAGCTAACCGCTCTTTATAGTTAAAGTGCAAGGCACGCCATCCACCTGGGGATGAGATTTACAGAGACGGAAACATATCGATATTTGAGGTCGATGGAAGACGAAACAAGGTGCGCCTTTTTGTGTAAGGGAGGAGCACCTAACGATATTTATTCCGTCAGATCTACTGCCAGAACTTGTGCTTGTTGTCCAAAATGTTCCTCGATCACAAGTCGTTGTTTTATGACGTCGAACCCTTCCTGTTCTATGTGATGACTGAAGCTGACGACAGCGGGGCTCGGTTTCTGGGTTATTTCAGCAAAGAGAAGCGCAGCCCGAAGGACTTCAACGTCAGTTGTATCATGACCCTGCCAGTACGGCAGCGCCAAGGATGGGGAAATCTTCTCATTGAATTTAGTGAGCGGTGTTTGGGCGCCTCTAATGGAGATCGAAAGCTAACTACTGTCAGGTTATCTTCTGTCAAAGAAGGAGCAGAGGTTAGGGTCTCCAGAGAAACCCCTTTCGGGACTTGGCGCGCTAGGTTACAAGAATTACTGGACACTATCAATCATGCGTTATTTTCGCACCGCTCCTGACAATCCTACGCTGGAAGGTATGTTGCTCATAGATCTGGTCAGATGTGACGGTGGACCTTTGCGCAGACATCAGCAACGCCACTTCTATGACCGTGGAAGATGTGTACAACACACTATGTACTCAAGGTCTCATCGACGTCCTTGCAGTGCCCACCCCTAAGCCACTCCCAGGCCAGTCCATAAAGCTGATGAAGAACCGCAAAACTATGGTTGCACGTCGCCACCTAATCCGATCACAGACAAATGATGATGATGTGACGAAGGGTCCATTTATCCCTCCTACCCAATACGAGATTCAGTGGGACCCAGGCTACGTGAAGGGATACCTGGATAAATGGGAGGAAAAGGGATATCAGAAAATAAAACCTGAGAAACTCAAATGGAGTCCTTTTCTACTCGCACGGGTCAAGAAGTCAGAGGCAGATGCCGGACTTGCGCTTGAAGCAGAGGTGATAGGCAGTACGCCTGAGAAGGACAACCCTGGACCCGCGTCAGTGTCTTCTGTTCCCGAAACACCAGCACCTATCACTCCGATTGACGCGGAAGCCAGCAATGACGAAACTATTTCGGCGTCAACGCCACGCTCCCTGGAGAAGCAAATGTACACTCCCGAACAATCGGCTTTGCGGTGCTTGCGCAGCCAGAACCGCACAAACGGCAGCGTAGACTCAGAACCACCTTTCACGCCATCTAGATATTTGCGGGGGCCCGGTATCAGCGGCAGTCCCCCTAATACAATGCCTACACCCTTCACGCGCGTCCAGCGCAAGTGTCAGCCGATCAAAACCACCACGGACGCCCAAGTCCCGTGAGCACGCGTACCCATTGCCTATCAAGAACTTAGACTCTTCCGTAAAAGAAGATCGGCTACCAGAACCGGTTCACGTAGATGAAGATGCGGATGCCGCGCTGGCAGCTCGTCTGGCAGAGGAAGAAAGCCGGCCGAAACGACTATTGCGTTCCCGCTCTGGCACCGGTACGTTATCGACGTTTGAGTTTCCCCTTCTCCCCCCGCGATCTTCAATGACGCGGCCACCTCCGCGCAAGCGACGGCGCGTCGAGTCCCCTATTGTCGATGAACCCCCTCCAGCGTCAGAACCGCAACGCGAATCAGAGATCATTGATGGCGTTTCTCATGGAGATGGGGAGCCGCACTCGGAGCCGGACGACGCAGACACGCCATTAACTGCTGTGACGAGTCGGCACAGCGCTCCCAGCGATGATACCGTCGTTGCCGTGATCCCCACGGCCCGTGGCCTGACAGTGAGCATCAAAGGAGACACGAACTTACCCGTGGATACGGACCCGCAGGCGATGGAAGTGGACGAATCGCCCCTGGCTGCAATGGGAATAATGAATGTGGACCTTGGCGCAGATGCGGATGCGGACGGTGAGACAGACGCAGATGCAGAGGGGGAAGATGACGACGAATTGGATGCAGAAGGAGAACCAGACGATGGGATGTAACTTATTTTGGTTTTGGTTTCCCATTTGATTCCCGAATACATGGTTATAATGGTCTCCTGTAAACTGTAGTAGATGTATCTCCCCTCTGTTGCTCGCGAATTGTGCATGTGGTAGGATTGTTGTGAACGTTACAACGTATGATACGAATCGTGTTTACTGTGTCTCTGTACTATACCAGACTGTCTCGGTAATGTTTGCGATACATGTGGAGCGTCGTTAAATGATAAATAATCACGAGTCGGGCGGTCGGGCGAAGTGAACCTCGTTGGGGCGTTATGGACAAGTTCGAACCCTTCAGATAAACATGGAGAATCTGGCAAGCGTCGGAGACAACAAGGTAGGGAAAGAACTTGCTGGCAGGGCAAAATCAAGAGTTATGCATCATGCTGGTACCACTGTAGTAGTAATAATCACGCGTTCACCACATCGCGGTTGACTATGTAGTAACTATCCCACCAGCTCTGGCTGATCGATGTGGATGCCTTCGGTTCTATCACCTGTCGCTGGAAGTCAGGGTGTCATTTCCTCGCCAATGCAGTCCAGTCTGTCATGCATGTCATGTTCAGCCGTTCCTTGTGGCCAACCTTCATTGCATAAACAATCCTCGTTTTCGCGACGGTCCCCGTATATCAGGCGAATGAAAATGGCCACGACAATTGATCACACTCGACTTCTAGAGCGAGATATCGGGCCAACAGGCCAATCCCGCTGTTGTCCTGTTTTGCTCTAACACTGCGTCGATAGCTGCGCTGCCTCCGATCATATGGATACTCCGCTCCCACAGCTTTTTGGCGCAGGCATATCCAAACCAGCAATCCAAAATGGGGTAACAACTTCTCCCACTGTCTCGTTGAAACTGTTCTGCATGCTCGTCCACCGTCCTGAAATCGCTCAGTCAATGTTTGACATTTGTCCGAACTAGAGGGAGATGTCCTTCGTCGTTAAGATAGTCCTATGCATTTTCCGAGGGAGAGAGTATAGGAGTTTACAAAACCACCGCAACAGATTATCACAGAGCAGCGCTGAAGCAGAGTTTACAGGTTCCGGGGTGGTGTAAGTCGCGGCATTCTTCTCATTCGCTGGGACTGTGCATTGTGGTGTCGCTCATGAAGAACGCCTTTGGAATGCAACGCGGACGACAGCTTCTGAAAATTTGCCATTGAAGGGTTAGACATTCGCCGCACGCCGCTTGTCCCGCCGGCCAGGGTGGACATGCAAAGTGACTTGGGTAGGTCCGACTTTCGGCGACAGGTACAGTGACGGAGATGCCAGAATGACCTTCAAGTTGGTGCACTCGGCCATCTCCACCTCGTTGTGGAGTCGGGCACACAAACTCCGTTTCAGCGACCGTATGACAGCGTGTTGCTGATGGCACCTGCTTGAGGAGAAACAGCGCCACCTCCTTGGGGTGAGGACCCTGCAGGTTTACTTCCTAGATAGCGTTTTACCAGTAGCGAGTACGTGAGGATTGACGGAGTGTAGCGCAGCGACAACGGAACTAGTTCAACTTTGTCGTGGCCATGTCGGAACTTGTGGCATCATGTTGGGTGTTGCCGTCGAGATGATAGAACAGGGGAACAGGGGTCGCGCATTTCGCAGTGCAGTGTAAATCCACCAGAATTTCTGTACCCGGGCCGGCGACGATGGACTCACACACATACTCTACTCTTACTCGTCCCATTTACAACTTTCATGCCCACTGCGCACCAAACCTATGACAGTAAAATCGCAATGGCCTGTTTCCAGGCTTGGACAGCAGTACTGTTTCATGATGCAGTTATAGCATTGTATGTGTAACATGGCAGTCGGCATTTCGGACCGCTATCGTTTGTGTGAGACGCCCCTTGGGACCGGATGTCAAACGACTCCGGTCCAGTGTCCAGTGGTCGTGAGTTGTTTGCCGGGAAGGTTTCGCCGTGGTGCACGCCACGGGATAACAATGGTCCGTTCAAGAACACCGATGCGGCCGCGGTCGTGCGGCTGTCATTGATGTGTTTGACCTGTCACTTGATCGTTGGTAGCATCGGCTTGTTCGTCTCCAGTAGTCCATGACGCTGACCCCAGTGATCGAAAGCTCTCCGTGCTTCGTCAGTACTGGAATCGTTTACATATCAGACATCTGATCGCAAACCAACCAGCGAGCGCGGATATGGGATGTTGAAGGGCTTAGCTGTGGTCCGGCTGCATCGTAAAAACCAGTCACGGATGAAACACAAACACAGAATCTCCACCGATGTCATCTGCGTTATCTACTCCTCGCATAACATGATGGGTGAATCCAAAGCTCTCGGTCCTCACCTCCACAAATGAAAGATGAAAGAGGGGCATCCCTGAAGCTGTTGGGATTCGATGAGGCACATCGTATAGTAACAGGAGGCTGTGGCGTGCTACTGTTCGCTGTTTTCTGCGAAGGGCTAAAGCTTTCCTAACCTCACCTGAGCCGCAGATTCATGGGCGGCTACACTGATGGTCGGTATCCCCAGTCGTACGAGCTCTGTTACAGGGCGATACAGCTCTTCCTGTGTGTGTACAACATCAAGAAGGTCAGCATCCGGGCGCACTCACCCACTGGCAGAGCAGAAGTACAGACCTTGATCACGCCCCATCCGCCCCCGCGTGCCTTGGGTGCCTTGTCCTCGGCGATCTCTCGGGCTCGCTTGAGTACGCCCTGTGTGCCTCCAGAAACGATTTCATCGACAAGGCCAGCGTCACGTGCTTCCGGCGGTGTGAAGCGATGTCCGTCGAACGCAAACCTTCGAAGAACGGACACAGACACCTTGGCGCGTGTGATGGCGCCAAATGAAACGGGCCAGGCTGCGCCCAGGTCGACCTCGTTCATGCACATCCAGGCGTTGCGCTTGGCGCCGTCGGTCATGACGCGAAAGTCGCAGACGAGGGCGAGTATGGCACCGGCGGCGAAGGAGTGACCATTGATGGCAGCGACCGTCGGGACTGGAAGGCGATGCCAATCAGAGCGGTGGAAGGGAGGAAAGCAAGGAGAGCGTACTTGGGAAGGTGAGCAATTGCAGAAGGAGCGGATCGAAGGTAGCTTCATGTTTTGAGGGCAGAGGGCAGAGAGAAGGCAAGCAGGCACCTACCTTGGAGCCAACTGGGGTCAGCGATAACGCTGGGAAGGTCAAACCCTGGACAAGGAGGGCCTTGGTATACAGGCTAGAATCCGCGAACATCTGGCGCACCGTTGCTGAAGAACTTTTCTTGGTCCAGACGGCCAACAATGACAAGGGCAGCAGCGCCCGCGTTCTCGTCTTTCCCGGCCTTACCCTCTGCACGCTCCTTGCGCCATTCGCGCTCAACGATCTGAAGCGCGGGCTTGAAAGCATCATTAACCAATGTCTTCACCAAGCGGTTATCGACACCGTTGTGCAGCTCAATTTGCCAGACAGTCGCAGTCGCTTCGGTGCGGATTAACGATCTATTAAAAACAAAATCCATAAACTTCACACGCACGTCGTGACAGGGTCAGCAATGGTGTTTCCGACCCTACAGGAAGCCGGAGCATGAAGGTTGAAGACATGAATCCTAGGTGTGGTGGCTTGATAGTATGGGGCTGAAGTATATAGATTAGATGACCCGAACCCCGAACCCGAAAAGAAAACGCATGTCAGTCCAGACCAACTGGTTGTATCAGGTTTGATGTTGAGGATGAGGATGAGTACTGGTTAACTCTTGGGAGACCTGTATGGACTTACTTAGTAAGAATCTACTCGTCGTTTGTTGTCGAAGCGCACACCGACGTGTGCGCAACTTCTCATGATCAGTCGGGTTCTGCCGGTGCCTCAACTTGCCAAATAACAACCAGCATGAGTGACGATAGAGCTGCAGAACTCAAAGGTGCTTCCCGTCACTATAAACAACAGAATACACTCATACTTCTTGCTTTCTCAGCGCGGTTGGCCGCCCGCGATGCGCACATCCGAGAATCCTGGGTGCGCGCCATGGAGGCCCGCATTGTTGGTGACCAGCTTCAGAGTTGCTATCGTGCCGAGGGTGTCAACCATTATGAAAACTGCCGCGAGCTCTCGGAGAAGTACATCACACTTCTAAGGGAAAACCGGGTGAGTGCATGATCGTTGGTCTGGAGACGCCATGTCGTTGACCAGAAATGCATCAGGTGAAAGGCTACAAGCAGGTGGATGTGTAGCTTCGTCTTGTCAAACTGTCGTCATATTCCCACTAGATAGCGATTCTGTTTGCCATCCCCAAAACTGCCCAACTCGCGAAGGTGCCCATATAAATCGTATTCGCAATATCGTAGGTGTATGTTAGGTCGACAGAGCAATACCTTACTTCCTGAGCCGATTGCCGCGTCGTTTTCCCTCCGTGCCACTCGCTTCAGCCCCACTTAAGCCACTTTGTTCGTCCGCTGAGCTGACTGTACCGCCTACTTTCCGTGTCTTAATCTTGCGCAAGTGATGCTCCGGTATCCATTCCTCTTGGTGCCCGCCTGCTCCGGTTGCAGCAACAGTACTAGCTGATGCATAAATCGGCACAGATTTTTTGTGTTTAGGCTGAGGAATGAAGGAGAGATAGGCGACATAACCAAGGCCACCCAAAATCGCGAGAATTATCGCATATGTGCTCAGGCTGGAAACAGACATCAGTAACATCCCAGCTGTACTGAGCGGAAGGTGACGCACAGCTTAAAATCGAAGACTGAGAGCTCGGGCTCCACTACAGTAACGATGGAATCAAAAGCAGATATTTTTTCCCTTTCGCCGTCGGTAACGTGCTCCAACCAAACTTTGAGTTTGATATCGCCTGGTTTGAACCTGAGCAAGTCATGAGCCTGATAGCGACACATCAAACCGAAGGACTAACTCGCTGAGAAAGTTATACGCAAGTTGAATGCGCATTGTATCAGGTACCACGGTCCCATATGTCAAGTTATTCGCCTGAGGTAGAAAAACCATAATTAATGGATACTCCAAGGTCACGACAAAGCACGTACGGCCTTGATCAACTGCTCCGTGGTCGGGTCGAGAAATTCCCCGGCCACCGTGAGGAGGGTCACATTCTTCCCCGTTCTGTTCTCGATCGCTAATAATAGTTTGTTGATTTCTCCATTGACTACCTCTGGTGTCACACCATGTCATGAGTAATGCAGCATAGTAAGTCATGATGAATGGAAGACTTACGACCGAAAGGATTGCTTTCAGGGAATGACGCAGTGACTGCCAGCACAGGATCCTTCACAGGGTGATCTACAGGCTCCTCAGATTCGGGCACAGGTGCTGAGAGAAGAATGAATCCGTGAATTACCACTCTGGAGTAAGTAATAGAAGAAAAATCGACACACCGACAATCTCGATTGCGAATACAGTAGTTGCCAAAAACGCAACGGCAGTGAGAAGAGACCGGATGCGCATTTTTACTGATGCCAAGATGTATCGGACGCAGGACGATCAGTCAGGATAGTCAATGTTGCATGAGTAGCAAAAGTGCGGCGAGCCACGTCAACATCGGATATGGAAATAGGTCACATGATCTCGCGTCGGGGGATGAGAAGGATAATAATAAAAAAAACAACGGTATGCCCAGTACCAGTACAATTGTATGGTACGGAGAAAGTTTGATCAGTCAGGTTCCGGCTTTTCTCAGAAGTTCCCTGGCAACTTCGTCTGCATCCACGGTCTGATCAGGGATCCAAAAGGCCTAGTTCTGGTCAGGGACGCACAGCGAAGAACAAACCGATCACGGACCAATTCGGCACCAGCAGTGGCCATCATTGCTAAACGTGGGTTGAACCGAACACAGCGCGCGGGGCCTGGGTGACCATCAATCTTCGCGAGGGGCTGGATGCGCATGGGTGAGAGATTAAGATCCACTGGGCCTTCGCGCGGTGGTATATTTTGGACGTCCCACACACAGATGCGCCCGTCGAGTCCGCCACCGACAACGTACTTGCTATCCGGGGTCCAAGAGACTTCCTCCCCAGAGCACCCTCGCTGTGGCTCAATATTGATCGGGGTGTCGAGCCGGCGACGCTCGAGTCCAGTGTGGCCCTCCAGCTTGGCGAGGACATGTCCCTCAAACGCATCGATGATATAGTGTGCATCACCTGAGCAACCCACAAGAAGGTACTTGCCCGAACTTGAGAACGCCATCGACGTCATGTAAATAGCGCGTGGCGGGAAGCTCACGCGCGCCAACGTCGGGTCCTCGAGCGTGATAGTAAGGAATGGTGCCTTGTCGAAGTTGGCGTAGTCATACATTAGGATGCGTGAATAGTGATTTACTGCAACGGCGAAAACGACGCCTGTCGCGTCATATGCCACAAGAGACGGCGCAGGTAAATTCAAGAGTCCACGGCATTGGGGAGAACGTAGGTCCCACAGACGGACAGTCTTGTCCATCGAGCCTGACATAAAGCCATCATCCACTGGCGACATCTCGAGTGAAATGACACGTTGGCTGTGGCCTCTGAAGTACTGCAGATACTTATTGTCGTGCAGGGAGTGATAGCGGATGGTGTCATCTTCCTTGGTCGATGCGTAGATGATGGCTGTGTTTTTGTGAGTGAATCGAGGAAGGTCTACACCGTACTTCTTTGAATGTAATGTTTTTGTGAGCCTTGACGCTACTATCAGTTGGACCTCGGACCAAGCGGAGAACTAAATGGGAAACTTGCTTTCCGAGCTTGCAATTGTAAAGTTTGAAGGTCTCATCTTCTGCAGCAGTTATGAGCTGGTCGCCCCTGTCATCAAAGGAAAGGCCGGTGATGTGACGTGGTTGGACAGGGGCACGACTTCCAGGCGGGGGCGAGGGTGCAGGCTCGACGGCCGCTTTGAATATTTTTGCGGGTTTCAACTTGGTCTAGGAATCCCCGAGTTAGTCCTGCTGCTCAGGAAAGTATCCGCACCTCACCATAAGCGAATTTGTGAGAGGAACAGACGTTATACCATTTGGAGGTGCCATTGTGTCAATTGGAGGTGATGACTTGGTGGACTGACTCTATGCGTAGGCGGAGTTACAAATCGAGCTTACTTCCACTCACTCATCATGGCGGACGGTGACGACTTCTGCGGCTTTGTGGAAAGTTAATCGCACAATACATGAGCTTGTCAAAGATAGGGTGCAGCAAAGCCTTATTTAAACTCCCGTTTCGATGTCTGGCTGAAGGCGTCAACTCGTAGGGCTACCAGGTAGCGGACGAGGAGATTAACATGTCTCTGGCCGATTTCAAGGCCCAATATGCGAATAACTGGCGGCACTGTCGAGTGCGCGAGTCCTTCTGGAGTCCTCAAGACGCGTCGCTGACCATGCAGTTTAACCTTGTAGTCGTAATCAAGCTCAATTTTTTCACCAATTCCCGTACAGATCCCTTCAAACCAGATATTCATATTTTTCTCGGACGAAAAAAGTGTTGGGGTGAAGACCATGCGAAAGTTTGTGTATTTCCATACACCTTGATATAATGTCCACCAGTGCCGAAACTCTTTTCAGGTTACTCAACATTCTGGAGGAAAAGAACATCGCGAAGGGAATCATCATTTTCCCGGGCACTATGACCTCTTCCGCAAGAAAGGTGTCGTTCCTTTCGCGTTTTATCTGGACCAATGATATGTCCATGCCTCTCACTCCAAATCGCAGGTCATTTCTGCGATGCAAGCACGATTTCGGCTGGAGGAATTTGCGGAAGCTGACCTCCTAGTCAATATCACTCATCACAAACTGGTGCCCCGACATGAAATTCTTGATTCGGAACAGAAGAGACTGCTCTTGGAAAGATAGTGCGTTGTGGATTCATCCATCTATCTAGTCCTCTTGCGACATTCTGATATGGCTGCAGCCGCCTAAAGGAGACACAACTTCCTCGGATACAACTTGCAGATCCTATTGCCCGATATTATGGTTTGCGGCGGGGTCAGGTCGTCAAGATCACGCGGCCAAGTGAAACGAGCGGGCGTTACGCAAGCTACCGCGTCTGTTTTTGATGTATCAATCAATGAACATTGCCACCTTTCCCCTATCGACGTCGTGTTGCTGGCCTAGCGTGTCCATGTTTTTTTATATTAATGAAAATTTATCAGACAGCTGTCGACCAATCGTGTGCTGACCGATATGTCTCCAGATTGAGAAGCATCACTTCTTTTCGAACTTCCGAGTGCCATTCATTGGCTGCCGCTGGTCTAGTTGGGACATGCGGCCGTGAAGATGTTATAAATCCAGAGTCGCCAAGGTATCGTGCAGCTCGTCTCGGTATCGCCTTGTTTATGGATCTTTGAATCCCGCGTGCAATAAGTGTGACCCTGCAATTGCATAGTTGTAGTGCCCGCGGGCTCCTGTTGGACCGCTGGGCATGGCACCCATGAAGGATATCCAGTTATCTCGCCACCCTCCGCTCTCGCGTATTCTTGCCCCTCACCTCTCGGCTCTGAAGAACTTTTTTACACTAACGTATCCCGATACAGGCAGCAGGAGGTGCCAGACGTTTTCATCGCACGATACACCCGTCGTGCTCCACTCGCTTCTTTCGGCAACTGTTCCGCGGACCCAAGCTACTTTGCTCCAAGAGTACGTGGTTTTAACTGCTTATGGCACAGGTGCCGTGAGTTGAATTGATACAAGTATGGTTAGTAGCTTTGAGTTCTAGACTGGCAGAAGATCACGACGTGTGTATATCCACTCCAGTTCATTTCCAGCTTGCTGGGGTGCACTGGACATTTCTGCGACTAGCCTCCCCTTATTCGGATTGTAGAAACCTGTTTGACAAGGTTTGTCTTTCTCCGCTTACGATAGTGCTGTACATGTGTCAGGTATGTCCCCTGTAGACGGAACAAGCAAAGTTGACGCCCCTGGATTTTTCATGTTTGGATAAGAACGTGATAGGTACGCTATACGCCGCTCGAGATGTAGTAGCTCGCAGTTCTTAAGGCCCCCGCGTTCTGTCTGTCAGACGCGAGACAGATCTGAACTCCGCCGCAGTTCTTCGGTTCTCGTTCACGCCATGTCTCATTCATCAACGGTTGCATGCTGCGAGCGATGTCGACCTTGTTCAAAGGGGGTGGTACTCCACGGAGTATGACAATTTGCGAAAGCGATGCATGAGAGGTATCGACGCCCATACTATCCGACTTTGTTGCCCATGCGGCCGATCTACATGCGAGAATTGCAAATTCCTTTGGAGATGACCCACATCGCACACAGCTATAAATGTGACCCAGGATGCATCATTGTACTTATCGTTTATCGCCATCGCCAACCTGGGAAAGCTGATAATGATGCGAAAGATGGGAACGGTGAGATGGGACAGCCTAAGACGATGCTAATGATGAGGACAAGCTCCATCCGTGGTCGACGCCGGCGGTACTGTACAGGCGAATAACAGTAACATGATGCAATACGAACACAACACACAAACGAAAACGGATCATCAAAGTACCGGAAACCAAGTTAGTGTCGGAGAGCACAGAACGAGTCACCCATTGACTCGTTTCGCACCTTCAGTGTGTTGTCAGCAGCCGAACGCCCGGCACTTAGCGGACTACGTTCCAGTCGGAGATCTGTTTGTCGTTCAGTCACTCACAGGCTGGCACTGGCATCACCGTGGTGGTTACCGTAGCCGTGGGCTATCACAATATGTCTCCTTGTCAAGCAGCAATCGATATCACAGATGATCTGTCTACCTGGATTGTCCAGTCTGGCATAGTGTCACTGTCATTGCCACCTCTACAGTACAATTCTGACACTCGTCTGTGGGATTGCTCGTCCGACAGGTTACAGCTGCGGTTTGAACGTCGCTGCCTGTACTGTAGGGAACGCCGCGCTCCAACTATCCCGCACTAATACCGGCAGTCCTGTTCTCGGCCGTGTTGTTGGTCCTCCTCCAATCCAGAAACAAGACACAATCGGACTCTGGACTGTTCCCCGGCACAGTGCCCCGTTCGCCGTGGGCGTCCTCTACTGATCAACTCGTCCATATGTGCCCTCCTCCCCGCAAACAACAATTAATGCGATGCATCTAGTCATATAAAAGAGGGCCATCTCTAGCTGCTATCAAGTCATCTCACATCTCATCGTTTCTCAAATCATGTACCCAACACCAACATCTTATTACCTCCCCGATCTTCTCTCCCTCTCTCAACCCTTCAGGGGTTCCACCAACCCCCACTACAAGAAGGCTGCAGCGGAGTCTCGGGCATGGGTCAACAGCTACAACGTCTTCACAGACAGGAAGCGTGCATTTTTCATCCAAGGTTGCAACGAGCTTCTCGTGTCCCATACCTATCCCCATGCTGGGTATGAAGAGTTTCGTACAATATGCGACTTTGTCAACCTGCTCTTCGTTATCGACGAGGTCAGTGATGATCAGAACGGCACCGACGCGCGCAAAACCGGAGAAGTTTACCTCAAGGCAATGAGGTACCGAGGGTGGACGGATAGATCTCCTTTGGCGGAGATGACCGGAGAGTATGTCTCTGGCCTTCCAGTTGCTGTTTTCGCTCCTGATCCAAGCCTCGCAGGTTTCGTGAACGACTTGCGCGCACGTCTGGACCTCGCTCTTTCCGCCGTTTTCTTAAGCACTCCGAGGACTACATCGAGTGTGTGGCGCGAGAAGCTGAATACCGGGAGCGTGGCGAAATCCTGGACGTGGAATCGTTCCAACATCTTCGGCGCGAAAACAGCGCCATCCGCCTTTGCTTTGGACTCTTTGAATACAGCCTTGGTATCGACCTTCCGGACGAGGTTTTTGAAAACCCAACCTTCGAACGTCTGTACTGGGCCGCCGCCGACATGGTCTGCTGGGCAAATGTGTGTCTTTCAACCCTAACATCAGATTTATCAGCTAACAAATGCGACTCAGGACGTTTATTCATACAACATGGAACAGGCAAAAGGTCACACGGGGAACAATATCGTCACCGTCCTGATGAAAGCCCGGGACTGTGACCTGCAGACAGCCAGTGACCTCATTGGTGCGCACTACGCCGAACTCATGGAACACTATCTCGCCGACCGCGAGCGGTTGCCATCGTTCGGTCCTCAGATCGATGCTGATGTACGGCTGTACGTGCGTGCGATGGAGAACTGGCCTATCGGAAACCTCCAATGGAGTTTTGAAACAAATCGGTATTTCGGTCCCTTGCACGACGAGGTCCGACGCACCCGTCTTGTCATGCTGACCCCGCGAAGGCATGACAGTGACACCGACTCGGACTAAATTGATTTTTCAATCCATGCGTTCCCCCATTCAGTATTTATCCACCTTCACCTTCGTGACTCATCCACATATATTTAATGTCCTCATTACAAACGCCCAACGCTTGGTTTCCGTACAAAGTACACAACGGTTCCGTAATAATAATAATAATAATATCTACGCGTACTAGTAATGTTTTCCGTCTTTCCCTGGTTCTCGTGAACATTGAGAGTGTTGAAGTCAGCAACCCTTTCGCCATGGTTGCGCCAGCGGGAAGATAGATATGTTCAAGCGATGCTTGCTCCTGCGTGGTTGCCAGTGACAGTGCTATCATCAAACGACCGCATGCTCGCTCTCGCAGCGTTGTGCGAGCCGCGGCAAAGTGGAATCATGAAATCAGGATCCCGATTTACTGCCACACTGACTGCCATTCACGCGAAGGGGATCTAAGGGCGTCGTCACATCCACATATCAACCAACTTGGAGAGCGCGCCCTCGACCACTGAAACACCAACACCCAACACCCAACACCCCCCCCCCACCAAAAACCAACATCCCAAGACCGGGCCGTCTGATCCGAACGCGTCCTTCGTACGCGTGAGCCCATCACGGTCCGGTCACCTCGTGCAATATCTGTGCAGGCCGCAGCGCAGGCACAGCAATGCACACGTTTCATGAAACGATACCGGCAAAACGTTACTTGCAAAGAAATCAACCGAGTTGAAGTCGATTGTGTATATGACTCCTGTCCAACCAACGAACTTTGTTTCCTAGTCACCCAGTTGGTGCCTGTGCATCGGTTCTGACGCAAGTGCGCGCAGCGCGCCGTAAGTTGTTAGCTCCGTGCCATCCAGTGCTGAGGAGTCATGCATCATGCGAGTCCCCGAGTCTTTGTGTATCGATCGATGTGCTATGTGCACCCCTGGACAATGTGTAATAGACGCAGCACACGCGATGCAACTGCACCAAGCCAACATATCTCTGTATGTGGTGGCACCAATGACTGATCTGGGACGAAACACGGCGTTGGCTCTGTCATCACATTTATCAATCCCTGAATTTTGAAGCAACATGCATCTTGGCTTAGCTGCCAAATTATTCCAATGTTGGTCGTCCGTACCTTTCAAGTTTCCGGCGCCCCTCATAGTTATGACCGATGATCGCAGCTCGAGTAGCGCTCTTGCCCCTTATAAACGCTCTTGTGCTCACGTCGCAGCGACCTACGTCATTGAACATTGTTGGAAATTGAAAAAAAAAATCGGAATCAATCTAGACTCGAGAGTACAATCTAATTGTAACGCTGTGATGATCTAAGAATCAGAAACTGGCCATCTATGCAGGCCAAAATTATCGCCATTCGTGAAGCGGAGAACAAAACAATTCTGGCACGGTCACGACGACCTAAACGTACAACCACCGCCCACGCTGCTCTGCCCATGCAGTGAGCTCCTCAATCCCTTGCGCCTCAAATGCTTCACGAAGTGAGGACTGGTCGTCCGGGTTTTCCAGCTTCGGGGACGTCATCGCGTAGTTCGCCGGGTCATACGGGGAAAGGATGCCCAGTCCGCTTCCACCGACCGAAGTGAGGTATGGGCGGAATCCTGAGCTAGTGAGTCCCTCCATAAGGGCACACAATGCGTTTTCGTTCACATCTATCGCTCACGATCAGCAAACAATGGAAGTTTTGAACAAGGAGGAGCCCACCATCTGGGATAAGCGTGACGGCACAACCACCGCCACCAGCGCCTGTCAGCTTGGTGCTCAAGCAATATGGCTCCGCGGCCGTCTGCCTTCGGATGGCTTCAAGTACGGGATGAGAGACGCCAAGGGTGACGAGATGAGCATGATTCTCTGTGATGAGTGCTCCAAGAGCAGAAAGGAGCGCGTCCCGCGGTAGTTCCGGGTCGCCAAGAGCTCGACGCGCCTCATCGCTGATGCTTTGGATTGAGTCGAGGGTATGTTCGACAACCGCAGGTTCCTGTGTCAACCGTAAATCAGACCCCTTAAGACCGAGCAGAGTAGTAAGACAAGGAAACTGACTTCGAGCTTCTTGGCCGCGACTCCTGCTACAAGCTTTTTTGTGTCCCGAGGAACACGAGAATCTGTCAGTAAGAAACGGAAAGATTTGAAGCTACATCGTTTTCCAGCTACCTCAGCACTTTCCCCTGGACATAAATCAAACATGTTCCAACTCACCCTTGAATTCCTTCCATACCACTCTTCCGCCCGAACCCTGGTCTGGTATACGCAAGGGCCCCGCCAAACACAGCGACCGAATTATCTACTCCGCTCGGGTTTCCGTGCAAGATTTTCTCTGCAATAAAGGCCCAACGGTTAACTTCCTCAGCAACTGGGCGCGGTAAAGCGCGACGTCCTTCATGAGATACATGTACGTGACCAGGGTCCTGTGCTTGCTCATCGGGATTGCGAGACGGTTCGGGGAGTGGGGGCAAAGATATGCGCCGGTGGAGGAGGAGAAGAGCCGTCGCAACGCAGGTGGAGAAGGAGGCCGAGCTACCGAGACCTGCACCAACAGGCAGAGTTGATCT
This sequence comes from Russula earlei, assembly GCA_025769875.1. Taxonomy (NCBI): domain Eukaryota; kingdom Fungi; phylum Basidiomycota; class Agaricomycetes; order Russulales; family Russulaceae; genus Russula; species Russula earlei. The sequence continues at coordinate 300,273 of JAGFNK010000004.1, forward strand.
TACTGCAAAACTGAATGACGGCCTGTTCCAATGGCAACCAGAAGTGACTATCAAGCGTAGAGAAGCACGGGTAGTTACCTTTCGCCCCCATGCGTCATCACCATGTACAAGTACAGGAACGCTACGGCAGCGGCCTTGGCCTGTGCATTCTGATCTATATTGAAAGGGAGTCCGCGTTGTTGAATAGAATCAACTAGTCGTTGATCGAGTGCATCGGGATGGGAGTCGCCGACGCCAATAGCGGTGACGGCGTCCCATGGTAGGTCATCAAGAACCCATTCGTTCGAGAAGTCGCCTAAGTCAATGAACCGCAACGCAACTTTTCCATCGTGGCGGGGTGAGGATAGACCGTAACAACGTAACCCAACGGAGGCCGCAATCGCGGTCTGAGGTTTCATAAAAATCACATCTGTGAAAGGAAGGAGGTAGCTCACAACACCATGAACAACAGCGTGCTCTCCGAACAAGATAACTTTTCCCGGTGCACTGATGAACCATTCGCGATCTTCCTTTGTCCTTTCTGGATGCTCGTTGTAAGCGAGTTTCTCTACCGCACGGCTGATAGTGACTCCTCCACGGGGGACGGTGGCGCGCACATACTGATGTTGATCAGCGCCGGCAGAAACAGTGATAGCCCCTGCTTCGAGGAGGGCGTGCTCGAGGTCATCGATAAGGTCGACTGGGTCTTCGATACCAACACATAAGCGAATGAGGTCCTCAGGCAGGCCCCGTTCTGCACGCACGGCAGGATCAATGGAGGCATGGCTATTTGCGTGGACTTCTGAGGCGAGATCAAATAAAAATGATACAGTACGTACGACATGACGCAGGGCATGCTAATGAGAGAGTTGACACATCCAAAGGAGACCGAGATACCCCAGAGACGCGTGGCGCCAACAATACGTTCGGAAAGTGCCTTATCCCCGGTGGTGAAAGAGAGGACTGCGCCATAACCGTCCGCGTTACGTTCGTGGATATCTCGCCCGGGGTGGTTCGTTAAGCCAGGGTAGTGAACCTTGAAACCGAGGCGGTCCAACATTGTGGCAACAGTCATTGCGGAAGTCTGTTGACGGTCCATGCGGATGGCAAGTGTCTTGACACCGCGCAAAAGTAGGAAGCAGTCGAAGGGGGTGAGAGCATTACCGATCGCATTGATAATGAAAGCTATTTGCTGTAAGTTTCTCGTCAATGATCTGTCAGACCGAATATGCGCAACGGCGCACCTTGGCTAGATCGTCTCTGTTGCAAGTGATTATGCCGGCCATTAGATCGTGATGCCCGCTGAGGTACTTGGTCGCGCTGTCATAAACTATATCCGCCCCATATTCCAACGGCCTTTGCAGGTAAGGGCTCATCATAGTGTTGTCGACTACGACGAGAGCATCTGGGGCACGTTCCTTAACTTGCGCGGCAATGGTCGCGAGATCAGCAACTTTGAGGAGAGGGTTGGTGGGGCTCTCCAAAAGGACCATAGCCGTTTTTCCTGGATTGATGTGCCTATGAAGATTAATAGGGTTAGTAGTATCAACGTGGTGCACGACGACGCCGCCATGGGTTTTGAGATAGGTGAGGAGGCGGTTTGTGCCACCGTACAGGTCGTCGCCGGCAATGACCTCATCACCAGGCTTAAGAAGACGGAGGATGACATCGAGCGCGGCCATTCCGGAGGAGACGGCAAATGCATGGCCGGCCGATGATATCTTGGCGATGTGGTGTTCTGTGAAGAAAATAAGGCCGTTTGGACGCCTGGAGCGGCGGAGGAAATATCACACTCACCAAGATGGCTCCGGGTAGGGTTCCCACTCCTTGTGTAGTCGTATTGGCCATCGACGCCCTTGAACGTAGAAGTCTGATATATGGGCACTGAACTGGATCCGTATTGGTCTTTCTGGTCTGGATTATCGACTGTTGCACAAAGGGTGCCAAAGCGGTAAGGCTTTCGCGGACGGAAAGGCGAGTCTGGCTCTGGAGTTGGCAATTCGTAGTCTCTGATGAGACCGTGGCCATGGAGGGAATGGGACATTGTTGGTGATAAAGGAGGGATCCAACGTCGTTAGGCAGGGTCTTTCATTGAAATAGTGCTCGTGGGACTTGATGGCGAAATGACGGTCGTCCCCTCTTGGTTCGGCCGACCTGCTCGGCTGTTACAGAGCGAACATAGTTAAAGTTTCCAACATGCCTCGAAGACAACGTGGGTCTGATCCCCTCTGAGGGCCCTATCTCATCCTCATGCCCTCTTCTAGCCATCAGAAAGGCTCAAGAGAGCCAGCCGCTCGATGCAGAAACCATTGCAAAGCGGACCAAGCGACATCTTGACGAGCTCGAGGTATGTTTGTTCCCTGTAGGCTTGCTTGCATCCGATCTATTATCTCATCCGAGCCGGTTTACGAATAGCGCTCTAACTATGCAGAGCCATCCAGCTCGTATCTTGGTATGGAGGACGAAGACGATCAAGCCGGCAAGTCGGCCAAAGGCCGGGCTCGCCAAACTGTTTCGGACAAGCGACGGCTCTCTGGGCCCAGCGCGAAGGGAAAGAAGGCGAACATGAACATTCGTACAGCTATTCTGTATAGGAAGAACTTTGCCACGCTTGTCGAGGAATCAGTGAGCGGTGAATTTACCGGCCCCAGAGTGTCTGTGATAGCTTTGATTCAGGGACTTGCAAATCTCCCTTCCTCAATACCTACTTACCTTACCGCCGCCGCGGCACCCCCGAAGGAGCCCACGCGAGCTCTGTGCACCGTCTGTGGGTACTGGGGAAACTACAAATGCAGAAAGTGTGCCATGCCGTTCTGCGGCTTGGATTGCCGAAGTGTTCACGATGAAACGAGATGTGAACGGCGCGTCATCTGAACGTCATGATAGTCTCGCTCGATCGTATCTCAGAGCCAATCCTAACGTCCAGCGGAATAGCAGCCTAAATCGCACGGTGCTCTTCTGGTTGCAAAAGCCCAGTAGAGATGGTGGCACATGTATGTTCAAATTGCAGTGAAGTGGATGGCGGCATGATGAGAGCCATGCCTAAACCTTTTCCGCTCATCCTGACCTTTTACTTGATTCCAGGGATTTTCTTCCTCACGTTCCCATTTTTTCTCTTCTCTAGGGTCCCTAGTTACGTTGAGCAACAAGTTTTACTTCACACCCTAGGAAATAACCAACTTAGCCACTAGCGTCTTTCGCTGGGGCAAGATACGAAACAATCTAGACACATTGTGCGTCTGTGAGACAACTATTTCTCTTGAGGGCTGCGGATTGGACAATGATGAGGAACCATCGTCAACACATTTTCATTTTCCTAGTAAATACATATCTAGTTCATCCACGTTTATACCACCAAGATATACAAATGTATGAATTGACCGGTCTATTGTTGTTAATTACGACATGCGAATTGTGTGGAGGATATATGAAGCAAGTTGGGAATTAAAGCGCCGTGTCTTTGAGTCTATGTCAGCTTCGCCAGTTGCATTGTATTCTTCCCAACGTTGGTGGAAAAGTACACATTCTTGAGGAATACATCGCCCGCTAACCATTGGTTTCCACCACCAATCTGTCCCGCGGTGATTCCCGAAACACAGTCCCCAGTGAGATTGTTCAAGTCAACAGGCGCGAACGCGATGTCACGAGGGTCAATGGCAAAGGATCGCCCGCGAAAAGTGAGAGCAAGGCTGGCTTGGGTTGTGCAGGGTATCGTGAAGGTACCATTGGCAAGGTCCACAGCTCCTGGGATCGCCTGATGAATCGCCTGGGCATCCCCCGGGGGCACAATGAGAAGAGTGGTACCAGTATCGAGGATTGCAGTACGGCCAGTGAGACCGAGATCTGTTCCATTCAGTGAAACAGAATCTATCCCTCCCTCCCAGAAGCCTTGCGCGTTCACATTATTGATCGTAACCAGGGTATTTGCGTCAAACTTGCTGGCGTCGAGCCCTCCGAACGTAATTTCACCGTCGTTCTTCTGATCAGCGAGACGTGAAAGCTTGAATGAAACTATGGCTTCTTGAATTAAGCCTGCCTTGGCAAGCGATTCAACGGGGGTGAGGGTTTGTTGTTGAGAGAGAATGCTCTGAGCGAGACCCATTATACCGTCGAAATTTGTCTGGGAAGAAGAGAAGTCTTGGGATTCCTCAGTGGCGACGCCGAAGGTGTGACCAGAAATCTGCAGTCCAGCGACAACTAGGTTGTCGGTGATGACGTTTCCTGCTACTGCTCCTGAGCCATATGTTATTTGGAAAGGCGTTTGTGTGTCCACGAAGGAGGATGAAGATTGTTGTCCGAGAAACACGTGATTCCCCTATCGGAGAGAAATGAGAATGGAACGGAGAACTGGTAAAAGAGGATCTCACACAGTCGGAAGCGTTTACCGAGATACATTGCTCTGCCCCGACCCAAAGGTCAGCGGAGCCGGAATCCATGAGAAGCTTGAAATCACGGGGAGGAGTTCCCATCTGGACAGTAGCGATATAGCCCACATCATTGCCTTCGATGTCAAGCCCGAGTGAGTTTGCATTTGAAGGCGTGTTAGCAGGGGTAAGGGAGTTGTTTGCCACAGCCTGCGCGCTGACGGGGCTGAAGCCTTTTCCACTGGCATCTGCAGCCAACACTGGGATGTCCACGTGAGCAATCTCTCCGCTGGGAGATATACCTAATAAGGACGATGCGTTGAGGATGAAACGAAGAGACACGTACGTGGTGACCACGTTGGGGAGATTGTTGTTGGCGAGTTTACCACCTGGATACCCGACACGCGCTGAGCCACGACGAGTAATGGACGCCTCACGAACAGCGAGTCGATCGAGGAGCACTTCAGCAGAAGGCACCTCGCGACCAGTCATGCGGGCAAGGCGTTGATGGGAGCGAACGTTATGCATTCGGAAGAGCTGCGGTTTAATAAAGATAAGTTATACTCAGACTGAATGAGTGGTACATACCATCTGAGGATGGAGGTCGCGTCGCATGGGAGCCCGCTTGAGGGGCAAAGTCACGACACCCGTTTGTTCTCGTGTGAGAGGAATAGCGTAGGCATCCAGAGTAATAGGGAGGAGGAGGCTTCCCAGAAGCAAAATAAAAGGAGTGATCTGCATGACGTCTGCCGGGGACGATAGCGCGTTTTTGGAGGAATTGAGAAAGGACCAGCCTGTAGAAAGCGAGAAACTTGCGGGGGGTAGAAGCGTTGGGAGGTAGGGCGAAGTCCTTTTATATACATTGAGGGTATGGAAACCAGGAGGATAGAAAGCTAACCAAGGCCACATGTGGTGTGTCGGAAGGTCGCACGTTCTGCTTTTGTTGTCGAATCATGGCACTCGGCTGCTCCAGTAATGAAGACCGAGGGAGAGGTTAAGCGAACGAGCGCGTAACCAGATTACCAGAACAATAGGGGTGTTGAGCACAATCAACGCCATTGTGTTGAACACCGCGGACGCTGTAACGTTATTGCAGCATGATTGACTGGTATCGACTCGTATGTCGAATGATCCGAGGAAAATGCTGATGCCTGCCTACAAAGGAACAAGTTGTATGGAAAGACTGTCCGTCTGCTTGTGGTGTGGCTTGTAGGCATGCGTTCTTGTAAGCGGAGTGTGAGGTGACCCGTTGCCATCCGAATGGAGTAGGTCAATCAATCGTTCTCTTGTTGCCAGGGATCGAACAAAAGAATGAGGATGAGGACGAGCATGTGTGATATGAAGCGGGTTGGCTTTGATCAGCAAGGTGCCTCACCGAATGGCCTGACTTTTTTCCTTTATTTTTTTTCTTGTAAATAAAGGCACGGCCGGAGGGAGGGTTCACTGCGTGCGTGCATCACAAAAAATGGACCTCGTGTTGAGCATCGCAGATGAGTACCTCCTTGACAAGGCGTGGGCTGTCCTTGTCCCAGCATCTGTCTTTGTGACCCCCTCTGTCGACGCCAATGTCAATGCCTCTCTTTCCCTTGCTTCAGTCGCGTTGCCCATCGTCTCCCCACCCACATCATGGCATCAACTCCTTGTCTCTTACCTGCCACATCCTCCATTACCATCTCCATGCGACATCCTCCTTCCTGTATCTGCGTGGCCGCGCGACTACGTTCCTCGCCAGCTCATATCCCTTTCCGTTGTAACCTTGATCGGCATCTTCTTTCTCTATGTCTTGTTCGCTGCTCTCTCCTACCAATACATCTTCAATCATGACATGATGAATCATCCACGTTTTCTCAAAGACCAAGTCAAGCTTGAAATCCAATGCAGTTTACGTGCCTTCCCTGGCATGACCCTTCTCACTTTACCTTGGTTTCAAGCCGAAGTTCGAGGTTACTCCAGGCTGTACGATAACGTGGGAGACTATGGTCTTGCCTATCTATTATTTTCAATACCTTTGTGAGATTCGCTGCATGACTTTTTTTGTGCTCTCCCTGACCTGGTATTGCAGCTTCCTCATATTCACTGATTACGGCATATACTGGGTGCATCGCACGTTACACCATCCGTCGATTTACAAGTATGTTCACAAGCCGCACCACAAATGGCTTAGTATGTCCCTTCTCTCTCTGCTCGGTCCTTCCCTCACCGTTCCACAGTCCCAACCCCCTTCGCTTCCCATGCCTTTCATCCGCTCGACGGTTACCTGCAATCTGTCCCCTACCACTTGTTCATCTTCCTCTTTCCGTTGCACCGTTGGCTCTACCTCGGCCTTTTCGTGTTTGTGAACTTCTGGAGTATTCTCGTGCGTCTTAGCTGTATTAGTTCCTACCTCTCCTATTTGACGCGAAACGGCAGATTCATGATTCGGACATGATCACTGGACATGCTCTTGAGAATGTCATCAATGGGCCCGCTCATCACACCTTGCATCACCTTTATTTCACCGTAAATTATGGGCAATACTTCACTTGGGCAGACAGATGGGGTGGTTCCTACCGCCAGCCGGCCTCGGAACTCGACCCATTGCTCGAGGCGCTTGCTGCGAAAGAAACCAAAATGAAAGAGGCCCTCACCAAGGAAGAATAGGAGATACGAGGCCGTAATTGGCTTATAAGTACAATTCTACGTTATAGTGTGCGTATTTATCAATCCACTAATGACGCGCGAGTTGCGCAGAACCAATGAGTATCGCTAAAATTTGACTCTGCGTATATCATCATCTCCGGAACAAATCATGATCGCTACCGTTAAGTCTAGTTCTTGGTGACGTTGTAAGACAGTCTCCATTGATGCAGAAGGCAGTAAGACATGCGAGACATACACAAGATACGAATCGTAGCATGGGGAAACGCTGATTAAAGAAAAACCTGCTCGCTACCGCTTTTGCACACGCTTCTTCACCTCGTCCTCCTTGACCGGATGCAACATGACCTTGTTCGGGTGTCCGGGTGTGTTGCCCGAATGTCCCTTTGACCAATCATACGAGATAGCGTACGCAAAAATCAAGCCATTACGACTGAATGCCGATGAAGAGACTGGACCAGGGCACGGATCGAATGCTGCTGTCATCAATAAGCACGCAAGACGAGGGATGCGTAAAGATACGTACTCTTCAACCGTGTACGTGAGTCTTTGTCCCAAAAGTTAATTGTTCCGTCCGATCCTATGACATTAGGGCGTTAAAGAGGATGTGGAGATACGACGAAAAGCCAATCTTACCGCAAGTGGAGAATGTACCATGGACAGGATGAAAATTGATGTCATTTACTGCAAAAACGAGGGACTGATCTTTTGAAGTCGGAGTTTGGTCGCGCCGATGGCACTTGAAAGAAAAGTTATTCCTTCAAGTGACTTGCTAGTCAACAGATCGCTCGATGAGAGTTGGAGTGAGAAGGCACTGACTGTGAATCCTTCTCATCGACATACCTGGGGGAACATGGGTCATCGGCCGAAGGGAATACAGGAGAGAACCTACTGGATAGCTACGCGACCCTCTACGCTGCCCATAGCGAAGCCGGTAGAATTAGGGAAACAGGATATGACTCGTGTTTGCCATTTTAGTGGCGAAATCATTGTCTGGGTTGTAATTTCAGCTCTACGACATACAGCAATCAGCCAATGTTCACACCTTGTACGGGGTCGTGGGGTTTGTGAGATTGAAAATTTGTACGTGACGCTCTGCGGTGCCGACCACCATGAGCGGGTATGAGACGTCGAGGGTGTAGCAGCGCTCGGGAAGTTGCACTGTCGAGACCGGATTCGGTGTGCGCATGTCCCAATACTGGATAATACGCGAGAGGAGAACGTCAGGGCTTAACAAGGAAGCCAAACGCGGTTTACCTTGACGGTTTTATCCCATGAGCCTGTGGCAAGGATGCTTCCCTGGGGTGTCTCGAGCCATTTGACGACCTTGATAGGCGCGTCGTGCTGGGCGACTTGCTGAGCCTGCCCAGTTTGAACGTCGAAGAGACGCGCCGCATTGTCACCACCACCAGAAATGACCTTGTTTCCCTCCTATGAAATGTGGTTTGAATGAAAGCTGACGCGATTTCCAGGGAGTGTGTGCTTACTTTATTCCAACAGACAGAGAAAACAGGCGCCTGGTGTCCATACAATGCCTTGCCTTGCGTTTGACCATTCTGCCCTACTTCATATATCCGCACCTGAGATGCCATGAAGACAGCCATACACGAAGAAATAGAGCGACTGACGTTGTTGTCCCAGCTCCCAACCGCAAGGAAGTCTGCAACGGGGCAGAAAGAAAGAGAGGATATCGCGTCTGGGGGAGGATCCACGACTTCAACGTCCTTCTCTGGTGAAGAGGAGACGTTTGCGGTGGTGGAATTTGCTGCAAAGAATGCCATGGTTCAGTTGAGAGAGCCGCTATGGGCACGTCGTGGTGAGGTCATGAGAATTAGGTAAGCAATCGATCACAATATCACACGCGCACGCCTAACCAAATTGGCCTCTGATCCAAATTTCTATCAAAACATGCAAGGGATGAATGCATGCGGATCCCTGAGATGCAAAAAAATTTGAATCTGTAGGGCGCAAAAACCGACGAGCCTGGGACTCGAACCCAGAACCGCTAGCGCCGGAAACTAGCACGCTACCATTGCGCCAGCTCGCCAACTGAATTCGTACGCTCTAGGCCACATTTCAAGTTACGGGTCATGTACTTGGATACGGGGAACGTCACTTCCGACTTTATCACTCAACTCTTTCTTTGTACAGAGTACAATGCCTTGCCTTAACGTCCCTTAGCAACCGTGTTGCTCAAGGAAGGGAAGGAATAAGCCTTGTCATTCACAAATTGCAAATAGCACCACGATCGCGTTCAACGTTCGACGCCCGACGCCACCAGGCAAGCACATCCAATCTCAGAGATCCCTCGTTTCACTATGAGGCCACTCCTGTTAACATGTTGGTACACCAACATTTATTGGCGCATTCATACGGAATTCACCACAGATTTCACATTTCATTGCGACCGAGCATGACACGCATCAGTATCATACAGTACGCATGAATTACTATGTCACCCGGATGAGACTCATATCAACAGCGGCGTTAGTCATGCCGATGAGAAGGACGCGGGGACACGGCCGTCTATTCCGACGAGCTCCACAGCAATGCGGTAGGGTAAACGCGAATGGCGGTTAGGACGCCTGGGATGTCTTCGTGGAATGGAAGATTGTCAGCTTGAATCAGCCGGGAACGCTTTAAACCGAAATGGCGGTGTGGGGTGATATGTTGTACCCTCTGTGTCGTATCCTGCTCCGGACAGGAGTTCCATACAAAGTGCGTGGCTAGCGAAACTGATAAATACACTCCTGCCATTATTGTTGACCCCCCTCCGAAAGTTCCAAGTTATGTCCACGATGACCCGTGATGACAACGTTCCCTCTGATGAAGAGACTCCTCTCCTTTCTTCGGAATTGGCTCCGAGGAAACAGCCCACACCCGTACCGTGGGCTCAAATCTGGGTCTTGCTTGTTCTCCAGCTTGCGGAACCACTCACAGCCCAGGTCATATACCCTTTCACGCCAGAGGCATGTCCTTTCCTTCATACCCCATCTATTTCTCATGCGCACCCTCGTCAGTTCGTTCGTAATGTCGGGATAACTCATGGTGACGAATCCCGTGTTGGTTATTATGTTGGTGTGATGGTGTGTCCTTGAGTCGATCTGTCTGTCTACCTCACATGACATGTTTTAGCAATCTATATTTTTTGCTACCCAAGCTCTTACTGTCTTATGCTGGAGTAGGCTCTCCGATGTCGTCGGCCGAAGACCGATCATCCTCACGGGCCTGTTCGGCCTATCACTGTCGATGTACTCCTTCGGGCTCTCGACCACCTATTGGGGCGCAGCTATAAGGCAAGTGCGGATGACCTGATCATCAACCGCTCTGACAGCATTCCCAGCCGAAGTCTCAATGGGGCCCTTAACGGAAACATTGGGATCATCAAGAGCGTCGTTGCCGAGATCACCGACCCCACGAACCTTCCACAGGTCTTGGCGTATATGCCGATCGCATGGTCCACCGGAGGGGCGATAGGGTAGGTGAGACACTGATCTGTTGGGTCAGCAATGTCGACCACAGTTTTCAGTACTACGATCGGAGGATCCCTATCACGCCCAGCGGAGCGCTTTCCGGACACCTTCGGAAATTCCGAGTTCCTGAAGAAGTACCCATACTTCCTTCCTTGTGCCGTTACCGGGAGCCTTTCGGCGTTGACTTGGGTGATAACTTTGGTATCTTTACAGGAGGTAGGTGTGGAACCAATTGATTGTGGACTAGCACCCACGGTTGACACTTTAGACTGTTCCCTCGCGTCTAAGTCTTCGCACACTTTTGACAGGGAAAGCTCGATCTTCGTCCTTCGTTGGTGCGTCCGATATAGACGACGCTGAAAAGCCATATCCACTGAGCCAGTTGATGACACGACGGGTGCTCCTCTCCGTGATTAATTATGCGACGCTTTCGCTAGTCGACATTAGCTATCGCGCCATTCAGCCCTTGTTCTTCAGCACTCCAATTCACAATGGTGGCCTCGGACTCGCCCCTCCCTCGATAGGCAAAATCCTTGCGTTCTCTGGCATACTCAATGGAGTATTTCAGGTTACTTGCTTCACGCGTGTCCACGCTCTGTGGGGTACAAAGAGGCTTTTTCTCGGTGGACTGTGTTGTTCAATTCCCATGTTTGCGCTCTTTCCCGTGATGAATACCCTGGCGCGCGTTTACGGTATTAGCCTGGTCGTATATTCTGCCGCGGTTCTTCAGGTCGTATGGTCTCTTGGTTTGGCCTCGTGCTACGGTATGTCATTGTCAATACTAGCAAGCATCCTTGAGCTGATCTGTGTCTCTCAGGCTGCGTCTTCATGGCCATCTCTGTTGCATCTCCCAACCGTGCGTCTCTCGGTACGACAAATGGGATGGCCCAGCTGCTTGTCTCCATCATGCGCGCAATTGGCCCGGCAGCAGCCACGTCTCTCTTCTCCTTATCCTTAGCAGAGGGATATGTTGGTGGTGGGATGGTGTATCTCGTTCTCCTGGGAGTATCACTGGCCACCATTGCCTTTGGAACTACACTTCCTTTGTCACCATAGGGAGACTTTGGACCATCAACAATATAATCTGTCACTAGAAGTGACCAGAAGTAATTAAAATTACTGGACTAGTCATTTCTAGTACATTCTAGGAATAGGATGTAGCTTTCTTGATGACCAAGGTGTTTTGCCTTGCTTGTAACAAAGACAAAACCCTTACATACACAGGAAGAGAGCAGAGGGAGAAGGCAAAAGTGAGTGAAAAGATTACAGTGAGGGAAGAGCTGGAAATGTCCTTATGCATAGAGGAGGCTCAACGATATATAAGCAGTGTTTTGGGCCCAACAAGCTGAAATGGAGTAGCAGTGGTAGGTTTGTGAACTTTTAAAGATGCCAACGGCAAGGAATAGGATTGTTGCGATTGCGATAACAGGTTGCTGGAGGTTGTGGCTGAACATCGAGGGGCGTCCACACCTTCCCACCCAGCGTCCATGCGCCTTTCACCCCGAGAGCACGAAAAACTCGCACTCCACCAGGTATGTATATTTGTTCTTCGCCGCCACAATCCATCCTTGGCTGATTACTGCCATTGGCAGCTCGGTCTCCTTGCTCAAAGTCGTCTTGCAAGGGGTCTCCGCCTGAATCAAGCCGAAGCAACTGCTCTCATCGCATCCCAGCTTCAAGAACGCATACGTGATGGATTATATTCTGTCGCCGATATCATGCAACATGGGAAGAATCTTCTCGGGAGGCGTCATGTGTTACCTTCCGTCCCAGCTCTTCTGCACGAAATTCAAGTAGAAGGCACATTTCACGACGGGTACGTTAGGTTTCGTGGCTCTCCGCTCCATGATGTCTTGATCTTTCGAGAAGCGTCTTTCTAGTCACTGTCCATGACCCGATTGCATCAGAAGAAGGCGATATAGCGGCGGCCCTCTCCGGATCCTTCCTCCCTATCCCATCCAACGACATGTTTCCAGTGCAAGACTCATCGCTCTATGCCCGCGAGAAGCTTCCTGGTGCAGTCATTGCGCGGAAGGATAGCATCGCTATCAACAAAGGCCGCGAACGCATTCGTTTACGTGTTACAAACACCGGCGATCGGCCTGTGCAGGTCGGTAAATACCAGTGGAGTAAAACGCAGCTGAGCGTTTACAGATTGGTTCACACTACCATTTCATCGAGACGAATGCTGCCCTCTCCTTCGATCGCCTCCGCGCGTACGGAAAGCGTCTTGACATTCCAGCGGGCACAGCAGTCCGCTTCGAGCCAGGTGACGTCAAGACCGTAAATCTCTGTACGATTGGAGGCGAGAAAATTATTTCTGGTGGCAATTTACTCGCCTCTGGTCCTCTCAGCCCAGTTTCACGGGATGCAATCCTTTCAAAGCTACGTGACCGCGGCTTCTTAAACATACCGGAGCCTGGTGCGCTTGAAGTGCGAGAGGATACGTTGGTCAGCCGCGAGGCATACATCGCGATGTTTGGGCCGACCACTGGGGATCGTGTACGACTCGGGGACACTGAACTGTGGATAGAGGTTGAGCGCGATGAGGTAAGGTAATGTATTGACATAAAACGTACCTTAATATCGTGCAGGCAGTATACGGTGACGAAGTCAAGTTCGGCGGAGGTGAGCTCTACCTCTTCAGATTCAGGGGTCTGTCTTGTCTTAGCTGTCCACAGGCAAATCTATCCGTGAAGGAATGGGACAGGCAACCAATCGCCCCGCGTCAGAGGCTCTTGACCTTGTTATCACAAACGCTCTCATAGTTGACTGGTCTGGCATCTACAAGGTATAGACGCCCGTATGGATTCACTCCTCTATTAATATTATGTTTAGGCAGATATTGGCGTCAAGAATGGGTCTATTGTAGGCCTCGGAAAGGCCGGAAATCCTGATGTCATGGATGGCGTCCATACTTCCCTTATCATCGGCTCGAGCACCGAAGTAATCGCAGGAGAGAAGCTCATTGTCACCGCCGGCGCTATAGATGTACACGTGCATTACATCTCGCCGACCCAGGTCGTCGAGGCTCTCGCTGCGGGTACAACAACGATGATTGGGGGAGGGACAGGGCCTAGTGCTGGCACGAATGCGACAACGTGTACACCAAGCCCATTCTACATGCAGCATATGTTGGCTGCCACAGACACCTTACCGATGAACTTTGGCTTCACGGGGAAAGGAAATGATGCGGGTCCATCTGCGCTAGAGGACATCGTCAAGGCTGGTGCTGCAGGCTTGAAACTCCATGAAGATTGGGGTTCCACCCCGGCGACTATTGTCAACTGCCTGAACGTTGGAGATGCCTATGACGTCCAGGTTTGTGGGTGATTGCAGGTACAGAGTCTTGGTGGACTCAATGACGTGCCAGGTTAACATACACACGGACACATTAAACGAATCAGGTTTCGTCGAGAGTAAGTTTTATGGAATAGCCGACTCCCTTTCACTCAGTCTGTTGAAGCAACCATTGCGGCGTTTGGCGGTCGTACCATTCACACATACCACACCGAAGGCGCAGGTGGAAATTTCTGACAGTTTGCCACGCCCGAAGTGATTCGCTGATTCTTGTCTAGGTGGTGGACATGCCCCAGACATCATCACAGTCTGTGGCCTGGATAATGTCCTGCCTTCGTCCACAAATCCGACGCGACCCTACACGAACAACACTCTTGATGAACACTTGGATGTACGTCGACGTTTTACGTCCACGCTCATGTGATTGACAATAGTAATAGATGCTTATGGTGTGCCATCACCTGGATAAGTCGATCGCTGAAGATTTGGCCTTCGCCGAATCACGTATACGCGCGGAGACTGTCGCAGCTGAGGATGTGTTGCATGATTCCGGTGCAATCTCGATGATCAGCTCGGATTCCCAAGCAATGGGCCGAGTGGGTGAGGTCGTAAGTCGGACTTGGCGCACGGCAAGTAAGATGCGTAGTTTCCGCGGCCCACTCACAGCTTTAGGTGACACCGAGGGTCGCGATAACGCACGCGTCAAACGATACATAGCGAAGTACACAGTCAACCCGTAAGCGTTCACTTTTTTCATCAGTACATATTGCTAACATGCTCATTCGTAGCGCGCTTACTCACGGAATCTCGCACTTGGTTGGCCAGATTGCTGTGGGAACTTTAGCGGACCTCGTTCTTTGGAAACCTGAGAACTTTGGTGCCAAACCGGAGATGGTGCTTAAATCCGGCGTCATTGCTTGGGCACAGGTATAACTCTATCGTGACGAAGAGCTCGCCACACTTACTCGTTTCCATAGATGGGTGACGCGAATGCATCAATTCCTACTGTTCAACCCTTCTTTGGCAGACCCATGTGGGGTGCTCATCCTCGCTCCGCCGCACTCAATTCCGTCAGTTTCGTTTCGAAGGCATCTATTGACTCTGGAATTATTGCAAGTTATGGGCTGAGTAAGCGAGTGGAGGCTGTGCGTGGCTGTCGTGGGGTTAGAAAGCAAGACATGAAATGGAATGACGCTACTCCTCACGTCACCGTCGACCCAGAGAGCTACGAGGTTCGCGCAGACGGCGAACTTGCAGACATTGCCCCTGCAGAAACCCTACCGTTGACGAGGGCCTACAACATTTTTTGAAAAGGCCTTGAATCAAGATTTAGCCCGGCACCGATTGTGTAGGATAATACACCCAGCAGAATAAGAATTCATTTAGTCGTTCACCTGCATGCACACAAGGAATGTCATACCAATTGCCTATGTTATCAACCCCTCCACTCTATCTATTCAGGCAGAACCTTTTTTTTTGGATATGCAACTAGGTACAGATACAGATGTTGTCTTGTACTTTCCAACTGCACTGGCATATCACACACCAACCCTGCCAAGATGCTATCTAGTTTTCTGCTAAGGATGTAGGTATGAGGTTTTGTGTAGTAGAGGGCTGAGGACAATGAGCCAGCCAGGTGAGGTGGTGAGGTGAACAGGTGTCACAAATTTGATAATATGGAAGGTATAGTATGCCACAACATCACAGCAGTCAGCACCACTTGATGACTTTTCACATGATCTGTCATGCTCCAGAAAAGGCAAGCCCCCTGCCAACTTGGCTCCTCACTCAAGCAATTCACATCAACTCTGCAATTGTTCTCAAACACAAGTAACAATCGCACATAATTCTTAATTTACATAACAGTGTATTCAAGAGTAAAGTACAACAAAATAAAAACTAATCTAAGGGCTTGAATGTGATGCTGAGAAGGCTGGCGCTGCCATGCAGAATGAAGGTGCACTTGGGGTGGGTGGTGTGAAGGCACTTGTGGGCAATGATGAGGGGAGGGCATACACTACAGCTGGGCTGAGGGAGGGAGCAGTTGCAGGGGGTGGGTGCACATGCCTGGGAGTGTGCCACTTGGGCATGCACATTGGCCATGATGGAGAGGGCATTGGGTTTGGTCTGCTTACCCAAGCATTCCCACCCAGCAGATGTTGGAGCTATAAGGAACATGACTCAGTCTTGTGTACAAAAGACTGAGATTAGTTAGTAAGCTTACCTATAAGGAATGTGACTATGTATGGGATTAGTTTTGAAGAGAACTGTAAATGAGTGAAGTACTGACCTCAGTCTTGTGTATGAAAGACTGAGGGGAAAAAACATAATTTACTATTTACATGTACAATTCAGGTTTGTCTGTTCTCATGCCACCTGGTGGCTGCACATCCAACAGCTGACAGGTCACTGTGAATGCAACAGTGCTTACCCTTGGTAGTGCTGATACTCTTCTCCATCAACCCATGCTCATTGGAGGGGCACTGCCACTTTGAGGCCTATTTGATACCCACAGTTGGTCTCCATTCAAGTATTTTGATTGGGCACAATGATGGCCTTTTTAGGTAGAGTGCTCAGACCCTGAGTAGATGTGATTACAGTGGTTAGGCTATAGTACTCAGCCAATTGGTAGGCTTCAACAATGGCTCAAGTTGCTGTTCCCAATGGTTCCATTGGCCAATCAACAAGTGACAGAGATAAACAACTAATATCTTTGGTGAGACTTTGAATGGATTCCTCTGATCTAAGAATCAGTGATAGATGCATAGTGCCATGAAAAGTACTGTCCATATTAGCATGTACTTCCAGGGCAGTCCTTCCTTTCTTAATGCAAGGGCATGCTGCCCATGATTCTATTATGTCCATTCACCTTCAGCTTCCTCTGATCTGTCACCTGCTGTTCTGTCAGCACCCAAAATTTAAAATTTCAAGAACTAGGCTCCCACTCTTGGGCTGCATCTAGGTTGGAAAATTGGGAAGTCCATTATAATTGATCAGTTATATAATTGAATTATATAGTATTATAACCTCAGTTATTATTTCAGACACCCATCCATTTAGTTAGTCATGACTAAGGAAATTCATGATTTAATCATGTAACTCATATATAACTTACATAGGGCACAGGTCACAATGAAATTATAAATACCTTATATGGAAAACATAATTACAGTTACGGGAACACAAGCTTTGATTATCATCATGATAATCAAGCTAGGGAATTATGTACATTACATGATTATCATTGGCTATATTTCCACTTCCAAATTTCTGACATAGATTCAGTACATGAGATTGTACTGTCCAACTTACAAGGCAATCCATTGAGAAATGGTTGAGATATAGCAGTTTGAATTTTGCACTTGAAACATCCAAAAAAGGAAGTAGAAAGTCACGTTCAAATGACAAATAATATTCCCAGCCGTCACGAGATCAACCTCTCAGCACGTGAGACATTGCCAGGCAGAGAGGCACAGCACAGTTCCCGGAACGATCCTTTGCGGTGCCATCTTCCTCACTCCTTCTTGTCTCTTTCCTTGCTCTTCGACTTTCAAATCATGACAAGCAATAACTTTGCTGCCCTCATGGCACTCAGCGAAGCTCGGACACAAGAGTCTACAAGGGCTGTCGATTCCATCCAGGCAGAACGACGACGGAAGGAGGAAGCCCGTCGACGCCAGCAAGAGGAAGATGATCGAAAGGAGCGAGAACAGCAAGCTAAAATGTTAAAACATCAACTAGAAGAACAGAAACGTGAAAAGGAGAAGCAGATAAAACGAAAACAGGAACACGAGGCAATGTTAAAGGAGATGGAGCGACGAGAAGAAGAGCAGCGTCAGGCGTTGTTGTATGGCCCAAAGAAGGCCAGGGACGGAGCTTCTCGCCATCCAGCGTCCTCCACCGCCGGCAAGCGGACCTCTGATGACGACAGTGAAGCAGATGGAGGCCCTGCGCTGACTCGTGAAGAGAAGCGTGAACGGCGTCTGCAACAGCAGTTTTCCCAGAATACTACTCGCCGCGCTGGGTCATCTGCTGGAACATCTAGGGTTGCAAGGCGCTTACCTGGTGGTGCTCTCAACGTTACTACCCCCCGTTCACAAGCCGCTGGCGGGTCGGTGGACAAAAACCGGTCGGTTCGGGCGCGCCTCGCAGCAATGCCCAATACCCTGACGAAGCTTAATACGGTCAAGCGAGACACGCGAACCATAGACGAGATCCTGCGCGATCGGGCCAAGGCTCGCGAAGACAAAACACTACAGGGCGAGGAAGCCCGCGAGTTTCACGATTGGTTCGGGACGAAACCTCGCGCAGCCTCTACAGCGAAGGCCAGCTCCCCACCATCTCCGGTCGCCTCAGGCGCGAGCACGCCCTCTAAATTCCTTCAGCGCCAGGATATGATATCGTCCGCCACCACGAAACCAACATCCCCCCGCCCTACTGACTCTAGGACGCCCTCTTTAATCTCGTCACGATCGACCCCGAGGACTGCTACAAAATCCTCCTCCCACGGAGCTAGATCTAATCGTCCTTCGCTACTGAACCAGGCTACATCTAGCCCTGCAGGGGCTCTACAGAGAAAGCGTGCACGGTCTCATCCCTCGACCTACGACGGGTCAGAATCTGACTCCGAATACGAGAGGCGACCCCATAAACGGGCAGCCGATGCTTCTTCCAATGTTATCCAAGACGAAATATGGAAAATCTTTGGTCGTGACCGTTCCAAGTACGTGTCACGAAATGTATTAAGCGATGACGAGGACATGGAGGCGGATATGAGAGCTCTGGAGCGGGAGGAACTCACCAGGTGCGTCGCAAGTATGTCCTGGGCATTCGTTATCACCTCACTGTCACCTAGTGCCCGGATCGCCCTGAAGGAGGACCTCGAGGCAGAAGAGGAAGAGCGTCGTCACGATGAGGAGAAGGAGAAACGCCGCCGTCGTAAGGAACGAGAGTGCAGTGGTTGACCCTCTAATGATTTGGTGTCCAACGGGGGGTTTTTTTTTGCACTGTTTGCTAGGGCATGTGCGCAACCAAAGCTGTGCGCTATGCTCACGCTCACAAATACTACTCTGTATATCTCATGCTGTTTTATTCATGTACCGGCCTCCATGTTTGTCACAACATACCACAAAACTCATCTGTACTGTACCCCTGATAGAGTTGCATTTGGATACTGCTTGACAGTCCCATTGATCTCGACAAAGGCATTGAGAATTAAATAAAGAGGATGCGTATAATGCGAATGACAGGAGTCCTCGCTCGAGTTGTCATCTACTTTCATCAAGGCGGTAACGCTTGCGAGGACCATCTGGTGGGAAAGGCCCTCCCTGACCGCCCACAGTCGTGGGGACGTTGCCGCCTTGCATGAATGCAGGGTTGAAATGACCTTGCATGCCAAATCCGCCGCCCATTCCAGTCATGCTGTTGAACGCACCACGTCCCATCCCTGGCATCATGCCCATCCCTGCGTAGGAAAATAATTCATACGTAAGCATACACGCCCCAACTAGAAACACAGAATAGAGAGGGGAGAACAGGAAGCGATGAACGAAGGATTGGAACAGAATGGAGACAAAAAGCTAGAACCCCGTACCCATGCCACCTCCCATCATACCTCCGCGCATGAACCCGCGTGGACCCTGTGGAACCATACCCCCACGCCCAACGAACCCGCTGTGGAACCCACCACCAGCCATCATGTTGTTCGGCATGGCGCTCATACCACCGATCATTCCTCCGCGGCTAGCCATATTGCTACCAGGCGCGACGCGGCCGCCGCGGAAAGGCATTGTACTCCCGCGAACGACGCCGCTCTGCTGCCCTTGTACAGCACCTTGTTGTTGACGCGGAGGCGGCTCTGAGACGCATTAATACAGCCCTGTGATGTTGTCAATGACCTAGATGGACCTGCCTTTCGGTAGTGTTCGGAATGGGTTGCCTTGAGAAGAGCTAGTGAGGTTTGCCGTTGCTCGTCGGTTTTGGAAATCGCTATGGTATATTTCAGCATAGAAAGCGTCGTTCGCAATCGATAACTCACTTATTATCAAACCACTCTTTAATGGCAGCGGCGTTGGCAGGGGAACCACACTCAACATAAGCAATACTGCCCCGCATACAAGGTTGAGTTTAACTCAAACTTGGGGAGAATATAGAAACAGCGCACCCTTTACTCTTGCCATTGACCTTATGTTCTGAGAAAGTGATATCCTGATGATCGACAGATACGCCAACACTGATCGCCACCTTGCGCAAATCCTCGTCCGTTGTCCACTAAATCATACGCAGACGATCAGCGCATGTCTTCCAGGAAGACGGGTTGCTCCATACCCATTGCAAATCCCCAATGTACAAGGAATCATACCCGTCTTCGACCATAGTTTGACTCTGGCTTATTGCACTGTTGGATTGCATAACCCCATTCGGTATGCCGCTATTGGTCGTTGGGCCAGAAGGAACTCGTGGACCTGTGGGGAGGTCTTGTTTGGTAAGGTAGCTCTGCACAGGGACAGGGGCGGCCTGGGCGTCCGAGTCGTCCTCCTCGCGCGGCCTTTTCTCACCCACCCTTGGGTCAAGAATCTCTTGAGTTGCCTCCTCTCCTTCTACCTCTAACTCTCCTCCCTTCTTGACTGATTAACACGAGACCAAGAACGAGAAAAGGTAGCCCACCTGAGCTTGAAGGGGCGGATTACCGAATCCGTCATCTTCGCCATAAAGGTCAAAATCGTCATCAGCCATGGCTCGAGGAGCTCAGGATCTCAAACAGCGGTGAATGAAAGTGTTTTTTTTTTTTTTTTGAATTCGATGGAGATGACAGGAGGTGTGGTTTTGGAAAGACAGGGTTCTATCCACCACGTATACAAGCAGCAAAAATAATGACAAGTCAGACGTATGTCTCCGACGCGAGCATCCGCGCTACGACGTTAGCACGTCAGAACGAAGAGAGAGAGCTCACAATAGAGATATAGATACAATATGGGGCTTCTAGTCACTGGAGATTACAGGAGCCGTGAAAGAAGAGAAGGTGTTGGTTGCAGTAGCAAGAGAGAGAAGGTCGATACGACGCTACGAGGAACAACCTCTATTACGTAACACTCTTCCCACGGGCGCTTCGAGCGAAATTTTAATTATTTTTTTACTCTACTTATGTTGTCGGCGGCGGCCCACAGCGATCGATGACGTAGGCACGTGCTCTGCGTTGCTCCAGCCCTCCCACGCCATCAACTTGCTCTGCGGTCTGTTCATCCAGATTTAGCTA
The DNA here is from genome assembly GCA_025769875.1 of Russula earlei. Classification (NCBI taxonomy): domain Eukaryota; kingdom Fungi; phylum Basidiomycota; class Agaricomycetes; order Russulales; family Russulaceae; genus Russula; species Russula earlei. Next base: position 321,281 of record JAGFNK010000004.1, read on the forward strand.
ACCACGCACGTTACACATCAGCGCTCTATCAAAATGATTCCCAATGGAAATGACCTACGCGAGACCTGTCTGCACCAGCTTCGATGAGTAACACAGCTGTCTCGCCATGAGCAGATTCCATGGCGAGGTGCAAGGGGGTGTTGCCTTCCATCCACCCTGTTCTTTTAGTTTTGCGAATCCATTCTAGAAGAGTGACGCACCCATGCGATCGCAAGTATTGAGACGCGTCTTTGGACTGCCATCGGGCGGATGAAGCAGTAGGGTTACAAACCCAGTCGAACCCGTTGTAGCGGCACGATGTCTGTATCAAAAGCCAAAGTTAATCGCCGACCCTTCGAGATTGACAGGGTCAACGGACATAGGGTGCTGATTGGCTTTATCGCGGACATTGATCTTCTCAGGAAGGGATCAAATTCAGGGAAACAAGTAACTGCTAGATACAGCACTTACATCCGCTCCACGAGAGATCAAAAAACGGCCAATCTACTGGCAGTCAGTGTGACCCTCCTTATAAGGGTAAAAAATACTCAGACTTCAATGCGTGACTTCGATGCTGCATAGTGTCTACGCGGCCATAAAATAAGTGAAATGAATGGGACACGGGGGCTCTGGATACGAACAATGGCGTGATTCCTTTGTCGTTTTTCCTATTGACATCCGCCCCTGCCCCCACTAGCTCGCGCACGATCTCCTCTTGGCCAGCGCTGACTAACAACAGGAAATCGATCAGTAGACTTACACAATGAGGCGGCGAGGCCCACCTGCAAAGTGTACGGCAGTCCACCCACTACCATCTACTTTATCTACCTCGGCCCCGTTCGCCAATAAGTACGTGACTATGTCAAGATGCCCTGTCGATGCACCCCAATGCAGCGGAGTACGACTGTCCTTCAGGCGCAATAAGGTTGTCATGGGTTGCATTTGTGCCTCGAGAATTAGACACTCACAAGATCGACGGCATTGACAGAGGCCGGATTCTCCGTTACGAGAGACCGTAATAGAGATAGCTGATCTGAGAGCATTAGGGTAAGACAGGGAGTGCAATCAGGTCAAGTCCCAAAAAAGAGCATACTGTTCTGAGCAGCCGAATGAACTGAGATGGACATTTCAACCGTAAGAGATCGACTCCCAGTTCAGTTTTGGTCTCCAAACCTGACTTTAATGCCAATGTGGTGACCGTTAGAAGCACGATGAATGCGACGACGAACTGAAGGTCAGCCGTTTCGGCTCACTTTCGACACGGCCCGGACTCCGTGATTGACCGCACTGTACTACGAGTAAAGCGACCGCGCGGCACAGACAAGACCGTTCAACCTATGATGACAAAGAATGTAAAAGGATGTGAAAAGAAAGGTACAAGGAAACAGGCTGTAGAATATAGTAATGATAGATGCTAGCAGTCCGCGATCCATGGCAGTCATCGTCAAACGCCCTCACTGGTGCCCACGAGCAGTCATGCTCCGCCTGACCTTGGAGAATACGCCGGATCGAGGGGAAGTCTGTTCTTGCGCCGAGCTACGCGGCAATTCTGGGATACTGGGGTCCTCACAAACCGGACGCAGTCCTGAGAAAATTCCCAAACGAGTACGGTGAGGGATCCGCATATTCCGACGGACGAGTAAACGAGAGTGTGTGAGAGGCGGGTACTCGTATACTTCGATGGATGGCCTCGATATGAGTTCGAACCCAGATGTGGTCGTAGTTCCCCTTCGTGATAACCCGGGTAGAGATACTCCCTCGCCAATCGGTTCCAGCTGGTCGAGTAGGTAAGAAACGTATTCTGGCATTGGTTCTGCCTCCATGTCAACACTCAGCACGGCAAGGAGCTCCTCATCAGACGGTTGGGGTGCTACGTATATGACCGCAAAACCGGTCCACGTACAAGACCAGGAGTCGTCCAGAGGAATATCCAGGACTGCAGATGAGGCAGACGTGGTGGATATGTCTTGTAGAGGGGAAAGGGGCTGAGAGAGAGGAGTTAAGTCTACTTCGGAGGAGCGTGGCCGCTTTGGTGATGACGGAGGAGTTTGTGAAGGAAGTGATGCGACAGACGTGTGGGGGTATGGGTCATCCGACGTGGAGGGGAACGTCTTCGGTTTCATTTTCATCGGTGCGCGGAGTATAGTTGTCAAAGGCCATTTTCGCAACAGTGGAGGCTCAACGTTGTGTTTGGACATCCTACGGGGTTGTTCAATGTGACTTGAGATTCTGGATTCGTGGGGACAACGTTGCTGTTCGCGTAGGGGAATGGGCGAAGAAAAAGGCCAAGTTGGCATCCTGTCGAGCCTTTCGCGCAGACGGAACGATGGCGTCTGGCAGAGCAGGGTGGCGCGCTGAGGTACTCGCACAAGAGTGTTCCTTCTCGGCCGAAGCAATCCAGTGTTCTAGCATCCATCGTGTACGGAGCATCGCCTGATGTGTTACTTGGTCGGTAGTGTCATCCAGGAGACGCTCGCGAATCTCCCCAAGACGAGCCTTGGCATCGCTGACGCGTGACTCCAGTTGCCTTAAGGCATATTGCGTCCAAGGCCTCGAGGGAAACATCCGTTCGTACTTAGCGGGTAGCTGCAAAGCGGCAGCCAAGGCAGATTCCTCACGTGTATACCGTTGTTGTCGACGAGCGCGAAGGTTCCCTCGTTTTTGTAATGTGGATCCCGTGGAGATACCGGAAGGATACGCGGAATGGGAGGATGACAAGATCGGAACCATGGCAGATGACTCGACGGGAGGCGGAGCGATGGCGCACAGAAGCTCGGCTGAAGTTATTGAAGGATGCCAAGAGTTGTGACTGGGATCGGACGGTCTGTCCGAAATTCATTAACACATCACGAGGATAGAGGGAACAAGGGACACACAAAGGAACAGAAAACCGAGAGACGTTTGGCCCCTGGTCGATCTGAAGTTCATTCATACACTCCTGTAAACCGGAAGTATCAATAAAGAGTCTAATGACGTTTATTGCCAACGCACTTTGAGCACAACAGTCACAGGCCGTTCCTCCTTGACTATCTTGAGGCTTGATGGCTGCATCGTCCGTATGGAACGTTGATTCGTGGCTACGAAGGACGTATCCGTTCCGTGTGTACGCGGACGTTGACGGGTACGTGGTCGGAGGGCCCCTGTGCGAGGTGAAAGCGCGGCAACATTGGAAGATTTTTCTCGTTCATAAGATTCGATTATTTTTCGGACGTTCATTATCGGGAAGATAGTATCATCCAGGAAGAAAGGTGATGGATATCGAGCGAAGATGTGGAAGAGCGTTTATGCCGAGACTTTTGGGTGTAAATGGAACGGTGCCAAATGGAGGGGTGAAAGGAGTGTCGCGTTTGAAGTAGGGTCTGCAGAGGGAAAAAAGAATGGCAAGTGCGTGCCTCGAGAGACAGCAAATGAAGAACTATGGACTGTGGAAGGGGCAGGCAAGGGCAAGCAATGGCAAGAGAACAAGTCGAACAGGTGAGCAATTGATTATATAATTAATTGCAAGCTCAGCCGACCGATCCATCCATCCTGCCTCAACAAACAAAATCTGGGTATCATTGGTTTATCGTTGTGGATCAATCATATCGTGGTTCATTGGCGTGTATCCCCCTTTCTATCGGTCCTAACTCCGCCGTAACACAAGATCACGCAGGCCTGTGCCTAGCTTGCGGACCCCTCGAGCAATGCTCCCTCGTCTTGAGTTATGCCCCATAACGATCTCCTCGCCCTCCTCTCGCCGCTGTGAAAGTTCGATCTGCAGCTCAATTTCCCCACTCAACGACCATCCAGATGTCGTTGAACTTCGTGGGCGTGTGAATTCGAAACTAGGCCGCCCAGGAGGCGGCGATGGTAGCGATGGTCCCCTATCGGTTAAAGTGGGAGGGGGGGAGAACAGCGTCGTTGGTGTAGCAGGAGGCGGTGAAATTGCCCCATTGTTTAGATGCGGTCGGATGGCTGTGTAGTACGGCCGACTCGGGTGACCAAGACGTACTACGGATGAGACAGGGACAGGTTGCGGAGATGAAAGGGTAGGCGCCCATGAACGGAGCGAGCGTGTAGATTTCTGCCTTGGAATCGTCATGTGATGTTTCCGACGCAGGGTATGGGGTGGAGAAATGATGGGAGGGAGCGAAATTGTGTGGGCCGCGATCTGTCTGGCTTCCTCTGCAGTCGGCGCTACGTTGGGGAACGAGGAAGGGATCGTGACCGGAGTTGTGGTCGGATATCGAGGTGGCACGAAGACAGTCGCAGCTGGCAACCCACGGCGAACGCACAGTGCGCAGCGTTTCTGTGAGGAATTGACGTCCAGATTATTGTGGGCACTTTCGGTTGCTGTAACGACAAGATCTCTATCAGAAGGCGGACGAGGGAGTGCGGAAAGCGCCGTGTCTGGGAGGGTATTCGCAGCAACTGGTGGCTTAGAGCCACCCAATGGCCCCAAGCCCTGGAAAGTTCTGGGTAATGTTAGATGTTTCTGACTGCCACGTCCCAGATTGGGAAGGTCGGGTTTCCAAGTGACCCTACCTGGGGCGCTGATACGCCGGCGACAACGCGAAGTCGCGGCCTCGAACGCAATTGCTGCTTCTGGAGATGACCACCTGCACCAGAGACACATAGGAATATACACGTTCGAGAAGCTGCATCGTTGACAAGTGAATAGTGGGCGATATGCGGGGACCAACGTTAGCTCGGGTAAGGAAGTGGACTTTGTAAGATGCTATGCGGACGATCACGAAATCAACACGGGAGTGGTAAAGGGCGCAGGATGATACAAAGGGAGACGAACAGGCTTATAGGGCTTCCACTCCCGTCGTAAGATTCGGTTGCGGGCCATCAAGTCATCGCCACCTCGGGTAAAGGGATGCAGGGCAAGTCGTTCCCTTCCGCACATGATGTTCAGGAAGGATCCGGCGGAGCTGACGAGTCGATAGTCGACAGTCTAGTGAGGAACGTGGTCGTGGGGCGAGGTACGCCCACGACACGTCGTGAACACATGTGGACAGTGAAAGAAAGATGGGGGCGGCATTGGCCAGTGCTTTTACGTTTTCGGGCCGGTTACCCGCCATCCATCGATTCGCTTGCCTTCCTCGGCTCAACTCCATCAACCATCATTCTGGTCTTACAGGTCTTACGCTTCGAGGCCATCGCACTCCGTCATCGAGTACTCTGTTATGTCCCGCGCAGGGCCAACGTCTTCCTCTAGAGCCCTCGAGGCCATCCTCCCACTTATATCCGCCGGCCAGCCGTATGAAGCGCATCAAAAAGCGCGTACTTTTGCCACTCGATACACAAAGTCAGGCGCTCCCGCCATTGCAATCGATGTTCTCTTCCAATCTGCACGTGAGCTCTTAAAGGCCGGACACGCGGGCTCTGGGACAGACCTTGCCATATTGCTTCTTGACTCGTACGACCGCACAAGTGAACCCGTCAGTGATGTGAGTCGAGGTACGTTTGCCACGCCCCTGCTCAAGTCGAATGCCATTTCCTGATCTTTGTTCAGGTCGAGTGACACAACTCATTGCATTGGTCGGTCCCTCTGGTGCGTGGCGCAGGAGCATCATCGACAAGGCCATTGCGTTCGTTCTCTGAGGCCATTCCCTCGCTGTCTGTAGGATATTCTGAGCTCTTACAGGTGGTCCGCGAAGCATGGTCCATATCCCGCGGGTGATCCCGCACTGCTGCACTATGTTGGCGATCTTCTGTATAAAGGTAGTGCATTGCATTCATCCGGTGGATCCGACGCTCAGAATTTGTCATCAGAGGGGGACTGGGTTGGGGCCGAACCTCACCTCCTTGCTTCGGGTGCACGTGATAGTGCTCGTCTCCTTGCCCAAGTATACATTGGCTGGGCAAATTCCAACAATTCCTTGGGTTCCCATGCAGGCATATTTGCGCTTCGTGGTATCCTTTCGTACGCTTGCCATTCTTGCACATACTGCAGTTCCTCATCATGTGCAGATATCTGCGCAACGGCAACATTCTTGCTTCACGTGCCTTCCTTGCGAGTCTTATATCCTCCATCTCCCCACTTGGAGAGACTATTCCTCTCGGCGCTCGTGGTGACGAAATCTTGGCTACCGATGACTTTTTGTTGAACTTTGCGCAGCTTGCGGTGCGCTGTGTACAACGTGCTGCAGGTGCGCAGAATAAAACTACACGAGAAGCATGGGTCCGTCTTTGCGGAACGTACCAATCTCGCGGTGGAATCCTAGCTCATCCCGATGTCCGTTTGGTTAGTGAACGGACTTGTTGTTGATCAACTCAAATAGACTAAACGCAGCATTTCAGGTACTTAATGAATTGGGAACGCTTTACTTCGAGATCCCTCCTCCACGCACAGGGACTGCAAACCCATTTGGTGACATTATGTCTTCGTTTTTTGGCGGTCCTCCTGGCTCCGGTCCGGTAGCAGCGCTGCCCCGCACGATTACTCCAGTGAGCCGTACGCAGCTCACGCTTGATTGAGGCGTTTCGTGACGTATTACCGCCGGATAAGCCGTGTTGTGTACCGGACATGTAGTACTTGCTAAGTGGTATCGTTGTATCATAGGGTGATAGGACGTTCAATCAGCATGTACTTTTCCTTGTGCTTTGTCTTCATGTAGTGAGGTGGGACACCGCAGGATGTTTAACTTTTTAAGACGTGATCGATTGATTCATAATGCCCTCGAATTGAAGCAGGACATTTCGAAAAATCAACACGTTCCCATGAACGCTCGGAATCATTATCGGGTCTCATACAACTAAATAACGTCGCTCTTAAATTACAAACGTGGTAATGGACTGCTGGAACAGCTTGTCTTGCGTACTACCCGATGACGCCAGCGTATCGTCATCATGAAAGACGAGCTATCTTAGGTCATTGAAACTGATGCGATTGTATTGGAGACAAAATCTCCCACAGTGAGGGCGTTATGGAGGTCAGTTGCCATTGAAGGTCAGTTGCCATTGATCTCATGATACCGTTGACCCATTAGTTAAGCATTCAATGATGGATGGCAGCAGGGAAAGTTAGAAAACTTGATGATAACTGTGATGGTCATTTTGGGGGCCAGGGATCTTTTTCGCAGCACGTTCAATTGTCATATAGGGAATATCAACCACCCAACTTCAACCCTCCTTCATGAATGAGACATGCGTTTAACATTATTTATACCCAGCCACATAAAATTTGTGAGATTACACTAAGAAACTTAGATCCAACCATAGGCGGCCAACTATTTTAGCCCTCTCGATATAGACGTGCAACAAACTTGGTGTGGGGTACAAATGGAGTTCAGGAGACTCGATCTCTCCATCACAAAATTCATTCTGGGTGGGGTGATGGTGAGTTATTGTATCTCCAGGTGTTGAGTCTGGTTGTGGTGTTTCGGTCACCACGACTCTACCACGTTTGCTGATGTGGCTCGGCTCGCTAGGAGCTGACATGCGCTGACAGCTTTGTCCTTCAAGCCTGAGAGCCCCGTGGCTGTCATTCCACACTCTTTCGCTTGAGCCATTGATCCCCGATCAGGCCCTATAAAAGCTCGTCGATAAAATTCGTCAATGCCGCCTGCTTGCCTGTACGTACACCCCGGGCGTAGTTCGAGCCTGGTCGAGCGCGCCTGAAACTCACCCCATTCGAACTAGTCACCGGCATCACCTGGCACAGAATCGCCCTTGAATCTGCTGTTCATAGTCGAGTAAAATGTTAGTTCCTGACCACTCACTAGCAACACTTGAGTGTTTCTTTGAAATAACACATTTTGTCACAGGCGGTTCCATCCAGGCGCCCCACCCTGGTCGCCATTCCCTCGACACCCGGGGCACTCATGTCCTACGCGCCACGGAAAGACCAACCATTGGCCATCCGATCGACCTCCTCTCTTGAGACACATGTCACCGATCAGCGCAACCGCACCATCACGCTTGATGTTCCCTTCCAACGCAACGACTCCGATTTCTTACATACCCGTAGAGCTGCTCACCCAAATTTTCATCCACGTCCCACGTATAGAGTTCGAGGAATCCCTCCGTGTATGTCCTCAGAGGTCTCAGAGGCCGACATGGATGGCCATTGCGCAAGTCTGCCGGCACTGGCGGGCTATCGCGGCAGACTGCAAAGATTTTTGGTCGTACATCCCGTTTGAGGCGTCTATGCATTGGGTAGAGCTTTCTCTGGCACGCTCCTATCCGCGTCCCATTTCTTTCCTCCTCAATTTCTCAACCGTCCAACCAGAGTGGTACAACCGCGCGGCGCTCTCCGCTTTGCGGATGTTACCGCGTGCGCGTGAGGTCCACCTTCAGGGTTCAGCGGCTGCGAGTTCGGAATTCCGCAGAGAAGCGTTACGTCTTCTGGAGATGTCCTCTGCTCCCGTACTGGAGGCGTTCAGCATACAAGGCCATACGTCGCGCGATATTGTCACGCTTTCTGTTGATATCTTCCTTCGCCATGATGCAGCCGCACTCACTTCTCTCAGTCTCGCGTATTGCAATATCCACCCTTCTCCGCTCTTCCGAGCACCCTTGGCATCTCTTCGCCTGGTGAATTGTCAAGTGGAGTTTCCTCTTCACCTTCTCGGCCTTCTTCCTCAACTGCGCACCCTTGTCTTGGAAAACACCCACGGGACGTGGACCAGGAACCCAGCTAGTGTATTGCGCCTCCCGCAACTACAGAACTTCGAGCTTACAAATGTCTCTGACGTAATCGCATTCATCTTACGAGGCATCCTCATCCCCTCGTCGACATCTCTTTTCATCACATGTACGGACTACGAGAGTATTGACGAGCCAATTGATGACCTTACGCTACTTCGTTTAATCACATCCAACATGTCACCGGTCCTCTCTACATATCTCGAGCGCGCTTTCGAGGACGGGAACGTTTTCCCTCTCCTTGACATCGCTTCGCCTACGAGCACTGCCAAGAAAACACTTGCACTTCTCGACCCCGCCCCCGACTCTGGAACGCGCCAATTACGTCTTTCGCTCATCTGGGTCGGAATGCCCGACTCTACTGACCTCTTTTCCCAAATGCTCTCTGCCTTCCCAACACCTGCGCTGCGGCGTGTCTACACGCTTCGCATGCATGACACCCTTTTGCGTAAGGCCGACGCTCGGTCTCGTCCCGCGCCTTTTGCTGCACTCCACAACAAAGCTCGCGACGAGGCCGTGCGAGGGCTGCTCGCAATCGTGACGCGGCAAGAATTCCTCCCCTCATTGCGCCAGGTTTCGTTAGAAGGCATTGACCTCAAGGATGTCGACATCGATTTGTTAGCACGGGCGTTGGTCCATCGCCAGCGCGCAGTGGCTATCTGGGGAGGGAAGATCAGCCTCTCCTTGCAGAACTGTCTTGTAAGTGATGGTATGATCCGCGGACTTCGTGACTACTTGGGACCGGAGGCGGTGGATGTTGGTTAGTCATATGAAGGGTCTATTGACGGTCGGTACCTATATGATGGACAGGTGTAGTATCTACGGCCGTAACTCTGTACGAGATGAAGCTTGATGAAGCCCTGTCCCTTATGTTAGTCCTAGCAAAATCAGCGTCGTATCTTGATTGCAGCCGTTGGCCCACAAATCGTATAATTCCATCGTCTGCTGGCGCGGCCTTGCAGGGCTGTAAAAACTCCCCGACAAGAGGGCTGGACTTTGCATATTTTGATGTAGTGCCAATCTCGGTTGATTTTGATTTGATTGGAACAAATCATCTCCGTATCCTCCAATCTTGAGCCCTAGGGCGCGAATTCACCATATTATGATTGCTACTATGCTTGCTACTCGACTTTACCAAGAGGGGTAACCCAAGCATCGCCTTTAAACGTTGGTCACGTTGGCTTCCTCGCAAGCTTCATGAGCTCAGAATTTACCGCATTCATATTCAGAACAAAAACGGTATCATGGCTCTCCTCTGACGGGGGTACTCTGACCCAAACTCTTTTTTGTATATGCGATGCTTTTTGGCGGCCCAGCTCATCATTATGCTCGTGGACACCGCCCAGAATAGCCATGCTAATGCGGCACGTCAGTACCCAGACCCAAATAGAGCCACAGCTACGACGTACCAGCCCAGGAGCCCGATATATAAGCAACCGCGGCCCAAGCCACACTTTCAAAGAAGTAGTTGGGACATGAGATCAACCCGAACCCGTACCCATACGGGATTGCGCGCTTCTTGGAACCTGGTGGACGTAGATTGCGCAGAGTCACATGAGTACTCAGGTTAGACAGCTCCGCGAACTGAGACCTGTGTCGATTACTGTCTACTGGCGAGATGAGAAAGAGCACATACGAGCCAGACGCCTGCACAGATCCAAAGATACTGCGGGTTGGAACGTACGGTGCCTCTAATGTGCGGCGAATTCGCGGCATATGTCGGGCCGTATATAGGATATGCAAGGAAAAGCCCTATAGATGTACCAGTGCATAACGAATGTAACAAATGAGGAAGTAAATACCTGAAAGAATGTGGTAGTGGAAGGAGCTGAGATAGTATTAGAAATGAGGTATCAATGCCTGTGAGACACGGACTTTGTGAAGATGTTCCTCAGAGGCATGGTCGCGTGTGAGAATCGATGGACACTAGAAAAAACGCAACTTTCAGGGCGTTCAAGTGCTCAGAACAACCGGCGGGACACGTACAATAGCGATTCGAGCTCGCGTTTCACAAAGTGTACGATGACCATTGCATATACATACCTTACTCACGGTCGTCTCCGGTACGCGACCAGTCAAGGGAATAATAACGCACTTTTGCAGTTGGCTGTGTTGTACAGAACCCCCGTAGAACAGGTTGGGCAGATGAAACACAATCGGATGAATGATAAGAGGGCCGGCCTATTTTATGTTCAAGTAATGATAAAGGTGAGCTAGGCATCGAGAAGAACGAAGGAAAGACGCACGTATTCGGTCAAGAACACCGTCCTCCAACCCACCTGCGACCCAAGGTCCTTGATAACTAGTTCACCGTCCTCACGCAGGCCTGCAGTAGCCAGGATGGTGTCGTCATCGAGTGCGCTTGCTTCACCTTTGAGTGAGAGCCTTTGACGCTCAACGTAAAGCTATAAGACAGGTCTGAATGTCAACAGAGCGAAAATGTCAGCTGGGTCATACACGGGGAAAATTTGCTGCAAGCGCGACTTTTACGTCTGCGACAGTTGCAACATCCGCAGACTTGTCAAGTTTGAGAGAGACGGGGGAAAGCCCGCAGGAGGGTTGATTTGTCCGTCGTGGCGATGGTCAAGGAAGCCATGGAAGAAGGTTCAAAAGAATATTATTTTTATTTATTATAAAAGCGACGGCATGTGATTTTAGACTCCGTTAAACCCAAAGGTGAATCATGCACCGCACAAACGCTGACCGAGGCCCTATACAGACTGATCAAGCTCGCTGGCGTGCTCACCCTCGACCTCCTCACTATCGACAGTGGCTTCCTGATACTGTGGCAGGGAGTGGTCAGATGCTGCTAACGATGAGGTTACTACAGGTCGTACCTGCTGGTACTCATTGCTGCACAGAAAACCGTTGAGATGCCGAACGATAACAGTAAGAACGTAGGGAGAGCTTACACTAAATCACGGGTGTTGCTCTCCGCTTCGGAAAATTCCAACGTGTCCATCCCTTCTCCTGTATACCAATGCATGAAAGCCTGGCGCTTGTACATGGCCGTGAACTATATAGAAAGTTTAAGATATCATAGCAACACAACCTGGAATGGCAAACCTGGGACAGGCTACGAGTGAACAGTTCTTGAATGGCCGTCGTGTTGGCAAGGCAAGTTGCCGATTGCTTGTGCCCTACAGGCGGTACTGAGCACAGAGTTACCGAGACGTTGTCTGGGATCCAACTGTTCATAAAAATTCATCAATGTGGAGATTGGTAAAGACACAAGGTAGGAATCACTCGACGAAAAGATGGGAGTTCTTCTGCTGTAACTGGTGGACGGTGTACTGGAAATGACCACGTTAGTGCCTACATGGTGGGCACAGCAAAGACACGTACTTCGGCCTGGGACGACAAGTTAGCGGATAACGCCTGTAGAGAAGACAATGAATGAACAGACTTCTCGGGAGGATATTTTGCCGCGGAAGATAGTCGCTGCTGTCAAGTAGCGCCTTAGATTCCACCATGAGTCGCAATTTCTCTGAGATACATGTAGGTCACAAACCCAAAGCGTGGATCACACGCAACCAGGAGACTTTTACGATCGAAGAGGCTAGAGGAAATGGTGTCAACCAGTCTGTTCATTCTTCACGAGGTGATATACACACGCGCTGGTCAAGTCGGGAACTGAGATACGTTGGAACGACTGCGTCTTGGCATCATGGAGCGGAGCAGAGCTCGGAGCCAAAAAGTGTAACTACGGTTGTAATGAGATGTCAAGCTAGGTGAATGGAAAGAAGCGCACCCGGGGGAAGGGTATGAGGTTCAAGCACAGCTTCCGAAGGTCGCTAAGGTGCCTCAGAATCAGCAGGAGTTGATACGAGCAGTGCATTCCGTAATAATTGACCCATTCAGTTGTCCGGGGAACCGCAGACTTGTGCTCACACCGCACATGACTTGAGAGATCACCTTTGCAAGATAAATAAATATTGTCAACCAACAACCCCAAAGATATGAGTTGGATCATCCGCTTACGCCATTGAGGTCATCGAATGTCGGGCCCTTCACTTTCAGTGCTCGAGAAGTGATATCATATCTAGATCCGTTAGCCCCGAAAATGAATGTGGGTACGCCAAGAAAATCACATACAATGCTTCGTTATCGACGCAAATGGTCATATCACTGTTCTCGACGAGCTGGTGAACGGAGAGCAGTGCGTTGTACGGCTATCACCAAAATCACATGTGAGGAGTTCTCCTTCAGTGGCATGCGACTCACTTCGACAACAGTCTCGGACACTTTTGGGGACGGGAGAATGGAAAACGTTGCCAACATCCGGTCTGGGTATTCCTGGATTGGATGGCAGAGATCACCACAAGAACACAGACCCTCGACGAAGAACGTACTTCTCGCAGCTTCGACAAAAGCAGGCAGCCCAGCCCCGCACCAGTACCACCACCAAGTGAATGGATAATCTGGAATCCCTGGAGGGCATCGCAGGGTTCGCTCTGCTTCCTCAAGGCGTCCTACAAAGTGATGGTGAGTATGAACACCTATGTCCTCGATTAGAGTCGTACCATGATGGGATCCACGAGCTCAGCACCTGAAGGGATGAGATACGCGGGGCGATAGGAAAGCATTTACACACCATCAGTGTAGACTAACCCGTAATTTAGCACGAGTGGTGGGAGAAAAAATAATAAAGGGACGAACAGCCTTTCGCCCAGTTGTTCCCCGCTCCACCCTCGCCAGTGATAAACGTGTCTGGCTTGTACAGGGCGCCAGTAGGGCCGGAGCGCAATCGGTCGCAGACACCCGCCTCGAGGTCGATTTGCACGCTGCGCGGGACATACTTTGCAGCCGAACCCGTGTTGACTTCAGAAAAGTACGTGTCCACCTTGTTCCAGAAAAAAAAAGGATTCCCCCAAAAGAAAAATTTTAGACAAAAAGAAAACATGAAAAGGAAAGAAAGCTCACGCGCGCAAGTTGCAATGGGTCGGTGCCGTGGTAGAACTGTTGGCGCGGACTCAGCACTGGGTTTTATTTCGTAACGGAACAGAAAAGAGAGGGAAGGGCGGCGGCACACGCACCCCATTATAGTCGAGCCCGTGCTCAGCAAGGACCATCTTCCAAAAGTTCTCGCCGACTTGATTTCCGGCCTGGATAATAAACACACCCGTTGACCCTCGTCGTCCCTGAAGGTGTCAAAGCTAAAGGCTTACCTGGCCAGCCTACGTGCATGCAAACGGAGAGAGTAAGGAAAAGCACTTATCACCGCTATTCTTTGAGAGCCTACCTGGACGTTGATGATCTCCCTGGGCATGATGGAAAGAATGACAGGGGAAGGAGTAGAGAGCCCCTGGGCGAGGGCTCGAAATGTCAGTTATCAGCCGCCGCGAGGTGATTTAGCCGGTCTTAGCGGCGGCAATTTAGTAAATTAGAGAGGTATTTTCCCGGTGATGATTTTGTGCACTGTTGCGCATACTGTAGGTTTGCGAGAGGTCACTTATACATAAGGCTACGCGCTACACGATACGGGGGCAGAAGAGCCAATCAATACGAGTACGGTAAGTAGCAATAAGATATGATGAGTGAGGTGTCCGAGTAGTCCATGTTTTACAGTGCCCCAAACCGAAGAACTCGAACAGAGAGCATCAGACTGGGGGCGGGTAAGGGACGCCAAACGCTGGCATTGGCAGCATCGAGCGCGAGGGATCTACCGGACCGGGTACATATCCTGGGGGCATCGCAACCATAAAAAGATATGGCTGCCGTGGAACGTCGGAAGTGCCACTTGACTGCGGAGAGGCCTGTTCTTTCCCGTCTTGCGCACGCGGTGGTGGTGGTGGTTGCGGCATGGCGGGGTAAGGATAGAAATAGAATGGTTGAGGTGGAAGCGCCAACGTAGGAACGCTTGGATACGAGGCATTTGCAGGTGCCGAAGGAAGGTGAGTGCTGGCACCCTCGCTGCTGGACGCCGAACCTGTTCCGTGTTGCGGGGCCAGCGTGGCACTTGAGCCCGGTGCACGAGCGAGCGAATGGCCAGACGGCGCGGTGAGCCTGCGCGTACTTGAACTGGTCCCTAGGAGGTCAATATCATGCAGATGGCCGGTGTACCATGACCTTCCAGGAACTCGCGTGTGTGCCTGACGCGCTCGTTCCGCCTCAGCCGGGTCAAAGTCGACGGTTACGTTGGGCGATACCCACGGAAGATTGTTCAAATCGCGAAAGAACTTGGCTATGCGCGCAAACTGGGACGGTACGGGTGGTTCGGAGGTGGGCGCGTGTTCTTCACTGGACTCGTCCATGTCCATACCGACGTAGTCATCAGATCGCTGCGGTTCGATGTAGATAGGACTGCCGGTGGGGCTCTGAACCGTCACGATCGGTCGACGAGTTGGCCCAAGTGGGGATAGGCGGGTATTCACAGCCAACGTCTCTGGTACCGTTTCGTACAAGGTCTGCGAGTGTCGAGGTGAATTCCCGTTCATGGTACCGCTCTCGTCCGTGGGCGAAGGAGGATCAGGATTACGGACGGTACGCGGGGGAGACGACCTTTGGAAGTGGTGCAATGAGCCATGCTGAGAAACATGCCGCGCAGGTGGGTTGGTGAGTGATTGGTACGTGAGTTGTGACTCAGAACGGGGAGCCCGGAGTGAATGGGACGGTGTTCGTGAAGGGCTAGCCGACGACCTAAATTCAGCGGGCATGTTAATGCTATCCATGTAGCGAAAATCGCCATCAACACGCTCGTCGAGGGCGTCGTAGGGAGGGGCCTCCTCTGGTTCCTGGGGTTGGGTATCAAGGGTATACGGAGGGGATTGGTGATACGCAAGCCCAGGAGGCGTTAAGACCTCCCGCTTATCCGGAAAAAAGCCCCGCTTGACCACCCTTGGAATCTTCCTCAATCCTCGGATGAAGCCACCGACGAACCTGCGTCTTCCGTGCGACGGAGCCTCGTCATCATATTCTGACTCAAAGATCGGCTGACCTGCATCTATCATGGGCTCAACTTCCATGTATTCGTTGTCTTCTTCAAATTCTGTCATTGCTGGTGGTGCCATCGCCGGAGTGGAAAGACTTTGTATCTGGTCTGAATGGGAAGGCTGTGGACGTGGGCCGTACAAGCCCAAATTATACGGCGGTCTGCTGGCGTTAGGACTATGACGGGGACTGTAGGAGGAGTAGCCTGTACGCAGGGACGGCGGGTGTTCCGTCCCACGCATGACTCCCTCGGGGTGGTCCGTGGGGTAGAATATAGTGGTGTTGAGGCGAGGGTCGTATTGTGGCTCGATCCAGGACGACATGGCAGGGTTGCTATTATTCGGGAGTGACATGACGGTCGGTCGAGCTATTGCAAGTAGAATCTAGAGGATAGAAAACTAACACGTGTGCGAAGCACAGGGTGACGAGTTTGTTTCCCTGTACCCATGAGGCAGTCCGGGAGGTTGGACCGAAAAATTGGCATGGCTGGTGAGAACATATTGGAGCAGACCGCAATGGTTGCGTTACTGTGCACGAATGAACGGACAGTCGTTGGCACTGGGGATGCGAACAGGGCTCTCGCCCAAGGAACTGGGAAGGCCCAGCCTGAAGAGGCTCTACGTGACTGAAACGAGCACCGTGACTGTGACTGGGTGAGTTCTCTTTCTACCCTTATTCCTCTGGCTGGGATGTCAACATTATCCATTCCGAGAGCATATATCCTCCATGACCTTGTAATGGTCGTCCTCCTTCAGGTACTCTCTCCCTTGCGAGAGGAACCGCTCGAATATGACCATTGAGAACGGAAAGCTGAGCTTTCAACCTCATTTTTCCTGCCACAACACCGAACGGTACTGAAGCTTCCCTCCCAGTTTTCAGCAACTGGCCGTTTCGAAGACCAGATGAATGTGATCAACCAACTCAAATTCACTTTGGCACGAGATGTCCCTGGCAAAGTACGTACAATATGAAAAGAAAAATAAGGCTAAAGACGACACTCTCAAGACCACAAGACAACATATACCTTAGTTACATCATAGCCGATGCCACTTAGGAAGGTCCAATAGGCACCACATCCCTCCCCTCACCTTGGCCACCCTACGATCCCCAATATCATCCACTAAACAATGCGGTTATGGCCATGCATCCCGACAAGTCTTGTCTGGGCGTTTACTGTTCCTTCCTTTGCACTCCATGTCCCCGCAGTCTTGACAAGCGTTCGTGCAAAAGTTCCGTCCGCCCTTGCCCTTGCAGTCTTTTGACCCACACTTGACACAGTGTCGAATCCGCTTCACTTGGCTCTCTTTTGAAACTGGATTAGCGGACTCGGGCAGTGGCTGGTAGGGAATCGGATAAGGGCCATAGGCATATGGCATGTAGGGCGCACCCTGCGGGTAATTGTACGGTGCGGTGGCAGGTGCATGAGCGTGTAGGTGCGATGACACATGCGAGGCTGTGGGTGGTGCAGATGCAGAGGATGTGCTTTGCTCTGGTTGCGTAGTAACCGGTGCCGGGTGGCTCTTCCAGCTCTCCGCGTACGCACCTCCCTATCTAAAGCGTCAGCATCTACGACGTGCGACACTACAGAAACGAACCTCGGGGGCTTCGTGAGGGGCTTCGTCAACGTGCATTGCATCGGATGGATGCTGTAACTCCATATCTTCTGCGTCTTCATCTGCCGCCCCGTCGCCCTTCGGCGTCGCGGGGACAGGAAAGCTCTGCTGAGCCGCCCGCACTACGCGCAACGTGGCTTCTTTGCCAAGACCTTCGCCGATACACCCGATGACGACAGCCCATAATGATTTAGAAACACCAATCGGTTGCCAGTTCCATGACTGCGGATCAGTGGCTCCGTTGGCAAGCAAAGTAATGGGGAGTTCGTCACGGAGCACGGGGGGGAGAGCGCGGATTACCACGGGGTCGGTGCTAGCAAAGCGGCGTCCGTCGGTCCCGGAACGCCCCTTACATTGTACGTTGCTGCACGCGTACTCGCAGCCGATGAGGAAAAATGGCCTCCCGAGGTCATAGACCTTTGCTGGGGCGGACCGGATACAGCCACGGTTGAGGAGCGGTACTGCACAGAATGGGCAGGCGATCCCGTTAAACACCAAAGGTAGTGGATCCCAGTAAAAAAACCGATGTTCGGGCGCTGTAGGAGAGGCTAATGATGAGGCGGTGAGGGAGAAATAAGTTGGAGACCACGGCAACCAGAAAGTTTTCAGGAACGAATATAGCTGTGGAATGGGGCCTGTGCCATCTTGGGGTGACAATGAGTTGACGTGAAACTTGAAGGAATCTTCGACAGTCATTCCAACGCGAGATACAGGATTGGGCGTTTGAAGTGAGGAGACAAGGCTCTGGAGTAATGTGTTGGCATCCGTTCGGAGAAGCTCTGGCCAATCATCATGGAGCACTGGATCAACGGCTGGTATAGCTCTCTGAAGAGATGTGGGGGTCTCTGTTGGTCTGTACTGGAGGGCGGTTGATAATGTACTATACGTTGTGCTCCATGGCTGCTGGGGTGCAGGCGTGGTAGGGGTTGGGTAGGTATACGTGCTATACGCGGGCTGATAATGGGGGGTCAATGCGCCATCCCCTTTCAGCGGCGCCAGGAAACGCACCGAGCCTGAAAACGGCGGCGCGGTGGTAGGTGGTGCCGACGTTTGAGCACTCGCATTATCGGCTGAAGGCGTGGCAAAATCACCCGGCGCAGCGACCTTGCGCTTGCGGGTGGCTGATGAAGGCGTACCGCGCGGTACGGAACCAGCGGGGAGACCATCTTTGCGCGGGCGACCGACTGGTCGTTTTGGTGGGATCGGTGTGTTCGGGTCGATGTGTTTCTTGACGCCGCTTCCCTTCGGACGTCCGGGTCCACGCTTTACTGGGGTGACTGGCGGAACGCTTGCATCGACGGCAGGCGTAAGTGCACCATTGCCCGAATTTGTATCACCACCACCAGTGGGGGGTTGGCCAGAGGATGGAGGTTGTGTGGTCAAAGTGGTGGCGAGGCTGTCCATGGATAAGCCTGTTCTAGAATAGAAAGCGACATGTCAGTGATGAGGAAGCAAGGATCGTTGGGTTGGTGGAATAAGACAGGGTCGAGGTGAAAAAAAAAAAAACAAAAAGGAAAAGGAGAAGAATGTTATATTTTTTTTGGTTGTGGTAACCCCCTTCGTTCGGTCCAAGAAATCAAAATCAGAATGCTCACCTCCTTAAAAATTTCAACACAAGAACACTGCCCAAATAAACTCTGCTGTCTAATTAATACTGCATTAACAACTCCCTTGGAATGGGGAGGGACGGAAGCGAGACGAGTAAGTAAAAAGGGGGAGGGAAAGAGTTATTGGAGAGGGGACGGGGATTATCGAATTGGAATCACAGGTTATCTGGAATTACCGCAGCGGAGTTGAAAATTCTCTCTCAGCTTATAAATCTTGTTTTTCAATTCGCTCTTCTCTCTCTCTTACTTAAGTGAGGTGAGTTCTCCCATCTTTTCATTCTCACCATTTTCTATCCCTACAACGATGATTCATACCGACAATTTAGGAAGTGCCGTCTGAAGGTCCTCCTACGAGCCCCGTGTCGAGCTCGGTTCTCTGAACCCTTTTTTCACCTTACATCTATCTGGTCCTGTAGAATTCTTTCTGACAGGTGTCTCCCGTAGTGATAAATTCACGCACATTTCGGGGCGTCATAGCATTCCACTTGCTTGATGCGGGAAATTACACATGACATTGTTAAAGACACGAGCACACATTCACGCAGAAAATCTCTTGGTACAAATAATCAGTCACATTGTATTCTTCATGCAAACGTGATGTCTCCTATTTTGTGCCTATGCATCAAATCTCCTTCACCTGGACTTGGATCCTCCCTCTCATTTATGAGCTGCGCGCAAAAAGTGCGGACATCTCAACGTCGTGCTGAAGAATTGGAATAGATGTCCGAATTTAATCCAGCTCGGCTTCAATCTGTCTTCGGAGCCAAAAAAATACTGGTACTACCATCTGGTGTCTCCGATCACCAGAAACAATATCATTGAGTACGACTCGAGAGACTGGATTTAACTAAACATCTCATCACGAGGTGAGATTCGAAGAGCCAGTCAACGAGCGGTTGGGTAATACCAACCAACTTTGTCGTCAATGCACGGAAACCTGACAGCTCAAGGTAGTAGTTTTGTTGGAGTATGACCTTTTTCTCCCCGAATCTGTATACCACAATGTGCACGGTTAGGTACAGAGGCAGAAACACTGGAGAGGTGGGGCCTCCAAACCAGATGAAGCCTTCATTGGCATCAGAAGCTTCTCCCTGTGCACACAGGTGACCTGATATGCCAGGAAACATGAGTTCCTGCTGCACTGAATACATGCCCCTTCTTGAATGTCACAAACTGAGCATTTCTGGGATCTTAAACATTGAGGTGAGAGGCTTAAAATAGACCATTCAAGACCGACCAATTTCCAGTGTTGTTTTGATATACACTCAACTCCAGTAATAGGCTCCATGAACACCTTGTTCACAACACATGTCTCTGGGATCCAGATTGCACAGAACAAATAGACCCATTCACTGTGGACTGCTTGTTTAAATGCACTGCCCTCATTCAGGCATAAAAAACATGACTGGGCCAATGTCAGGAATGTTGAAATGACAAAGAACCCCTGAAATGCCCCACAGGTTCTCCAGGGACACAGTACACTTTTGACATAACCACTGTCCTTCTGGGATATAAGGAACACCATAACAATCTAAAGGGACCTTTGTTTACTTTGAATGGGCTAACTTTCCAATGTGTGATCAAACCTTGATGAACAGCAAGATTACACCCAGCTTCACCAAATCTTGCTCAAATCCCACAGAAAAGGTGGGGCTGCCTAGCCCTCATTGAGCAGATTTGGGAGATTCAAGTTTTATTGAAATTGGTGCAGAATTGAAGGAGATATTTGGCTTGCATGTTGAGGGGGAATTTGTACCAAATTTAGGGTTTTTCAAGCTCTGCCAAGTGCACTGAAAATGGCAATAACCAAGTGGTCTTAAAAACTATAAGTGTCTAATGAAAGACAAACTCATGGAGAATTAGCTGCAAAAGAGGAAGAACTCCAGGACACTCACACACTTCTTTAAAGGGAGTTACTCAGGCCCATGATACCAACCAAGAATTCTTGAACTTGAACTTGAACTTGAATTTCAGGATTTTCCAAGAGTGACTGGTGTGACCAGTGTGATATAAGTGACATGGCATATATGATAAACTCATAGGTTTTTTTTTATTGCTGTTTTCAGCACACTTGGCAGAGCTTGAATTCCACCCAAATTAGCACAGAAAACCCCTCAAATGTGTGGGACAAATATCTCCCTCAAAACAGCTTCAATTCATATAAAACTTATTATTCTGAATCACCTGAATGAGGGCTAGACAGCCCCATTGTTTTCATGAGATTTGAGTGAGAATTGGTGGAGCTGGACTCAAGCCACCTCCACATGTGTATTAGATGAATTACAACTCAAAATCGTGGTCTAGATCTATAAAATTTCCCTCATGTTGTACCCATGGGCTGTCTTGAGGCAGCCCCATAGTGTTTTTGACTCAAGTGTTGTGGTGTGCAACATTGATTCCTCAAATCATGTGACAGTAGCACAGTCGTGTGCTGGGAAGGAGCCCCCCAGGAAGTGCACACCTGAGTCCATGGGGCATGTTGAAGTGGAACCCGAATGGATTAAAGAAGGTGAAGACCTTCATACAAGGTTCAAGATCCGCTCATAGATGTTACATGTTAGACAGAACTTTAGCATATGTGCTTATGGCAATAGGGTTATGCATACTATGCTATCTATCACAAGATGCAGCCTTATGCTGCATCTAGAACGTTTCCACATCATGCGTCACTGTGTGCATGATATAGTGGACACCTGTCATGAATTACCCCCTTGTTGGTTCATCTCTACACCCTCTTTTGTTATTGTTTACTTTTACTATTGTTCTCCTCCATCACCCTCATCCCCTTGGTTACCATTTCATCCCTTGATGCTGATGGTCCCTTATTGTTTCACCCATTGTGTTTCATCTATTGTTCAAGTACCTTTTTGCCATTGGTTCGCCTTTATCTATTGTTCCACATATAGTACTGTACAGCCTCGCTAGATACAGTATTTGAGTGCCTGTAGAAGCTGGGGGAATGCCCCAAGCTTAGCTTTGTCCCATTTCCTGTCGCTGTTATGAACCAAGGCCAGGTCCTGGCTGTAGATTGTCCTATTTCACTCAAGAGAGACCTCTCTCACTTTACATTGCCAACTCCCTTCCATTTTCTGGGCTACCCCTCCTGTGGTACAAAATATCGCTATTGCAAAGGCACTATAACATGACCAGGCACCAATTTCCTAATCGGGTAATCATTGCGTGGCAGCCACATGGTCACCCAGCCACCAAGAACCCGAAACAGCGGCACAAACTCTTAGAAACTGTTGCATAACTCATCTGATGTCATCAAGGCTCCAATGACATCATGGCTGACTGAGCGACTCCACAGTGACCCTCATAGGCTCACTAAGCACTCCACAGTGACATCATAATGATGTCATCACTCCACAATGATCAGTAATGTGCTCAGTAAGCCTGAAACTTGACACAAGTGAAGTTTATGCCTCTGTAGTCCTATTGGATGGTACCAAAGGGTCTAGAATAGTTCCAGTTCTTTGTAATCGACCCTGTACACTGTATATAAGCCCCAATGAAGCATGGCAGTCGTCAGACTGTCCATTTGTGATACTCTCATCTTCCTGGGTACTCCCCCATGACCACTCAGTCTAAAGATTCCCCTCGCCTCCAAGGTACTCTTCTACGACCGCCTTGTTTAAAGCCCCCTCACTACACTGGCCTCCAGCCCTTGCCTCTGTCTCTTGCAACACCTACCAGTCCCCATCTGGTACCTCCTCGTCATTTGGCTCATCCTCTTGTTCAACACCGCCTTCGCCGCGTACCATCTGTTCTGACCCTTGCCCACCTGCTCCTGAGTCCTTAGTGATCAGCAGTATGTGTCTTGACAGTTGCATCCCTTGCCCTGTACTCTCTCTCAAATCACAACTTTGCTTGTGCTGGCCTACACTCTGCTTGACCTAAGCACACCTCAAGGAACCCTTGTGTTCCTCTTCCTCCTCTGTCTCTCTCTCACTGTCCTCCTCTTCTGAGAAACCAGAAGATTGACTCTGTCTGCGGACTGAGTCATTATCTGACTCAGCCTTGAGACGCTAAACCCCTGACCTGGTCTCTTTGAGCCGGCCCCCACTGAACCCTTGAACCAAGTCACAGGGACTTGGCCCCACTGAACCTTGAGCTAATGCTCTTTCAGCCATGACACTGTAACAACACCTGTAGTCACCTCTTTTGGACTTAGGAACAGCCCTGGGTCATAGAGGTATAAATACCATACATGTAGACAAGTATACACATCGCTCTACACCCCAATATCACTTGAGCATTAGCACAACCTCTAAGGTGGGTTGCTTGGCCTGTTAGCTGCGCTCTATGCTGCACAACAGGTTATGGACCCTGCAAGCCATGCACCTTCATTGGCTGCAATGATGGCAAAGCATCCCTGAAGCCTGCATGCTGCCGCAAGCTAGTCTACCCTATGGGGAGACTATGTCGGCTTGTTTGAATACAATACTCTTACTGACAACCTCTAAGCCCTATTCTAACAGCTATTATGTTGTCATCTCAACCCTCTGCCCCTGTTGTCCCCATCCTTGATGGCACTAACTATGGTATTTGGTCAAAGGCTATGAAAGCCTACCTCATGTCCATTGGACTGTGGGGTTACTGCAATGGTACTTTTGATGTGCCTATCATCCCTCTCCTTCCCCAGATGCCTCTTCCTGAAGAGATTGCTGCCCAGGCTGTCGCTCAGGCAGCTCTGAAAGAATGGAACAAAGGGAATGATATGGCAGTCAGTCATATGGTCCTTAGATTGAGCATCGTGATCCAACAAGATCTTACGTCTTTGGATAATGCTGAAACAATCTGGAATTGCCTAGAAACTCTATATGGTATGGTGACCACCACAAGTATCTATAAGGACTTCAAAGAAGCCATTTCCATCTGCATTAACCCGAGCCAGCATCCTGGCCCACAAATGGATCGGATACACGCTGCGTTCCGGTGTCTCACCGCATCCTCCCTTATCATTCCTGACACCTTACAGGCACTCATCATGCTTGCAGCCATTCCCCCAAAATGGGAAATGTTGGTCCACATTGCACTCAGAACTATGATCTAGCCAATCTTAGCCCAAAGGATGTGCAAGAGTCTATTGTCTCTCAATACCAAACTGAGATGAATCATGGGACCAATAAAAAACACAGTGCACAGAAGCTCTCAGCTGTCAAGTGCAGGCATGGTGACCCCTCCTTCTCTTCTCAGCAGCAGGGCAATAAGCCCAAGCGTGATGAAGATAAGGACAAGCACCAGCATGGTAAGCTCAGTGGCAAAGGAAAATGGAAAGGCAAGGAGAAGGCCGATCACAGCCATGGTCCCAGACACTCCCACATTGCAGATGTTGCTGCACTCCCACTCCCACTATCGCCCATCTGGGTCCTTTGGGGATCCAACAGCAAACCGTCCCAACTGTGACTGACCCTCACAAATGCACTCATGGCCCTTACAAGGCCTTAAACAAAGTGCTTGATCTTGCTGATGATCTTGGGGTAACCCCCACTATACAGACAGTCAAGACTCTTGAGCAGCGGATCTTGACTCAATCTGCTGCCTTGTCAAGTGCAGTTAAACTACCGTCGCCCATCCCTGAGCCTATGGACCAGGACAATGGTGACTTTGTGCAAACAAATACGTCAGATTTATTCAACATATATGACAGTATCCCAGAAGGTGCTGCCACCCCTGAGCGTGCTCCGACCCCGTTGGATGAACTGCTTGATTGGGGCAGCGACCCCGAAGATAATGAAGCATGCATGCACCTCCCTCTCTCCTTTCACTTGCTAAGGAACCTTTTAGCATCTCCCCAGCCCCAAAGCGGGCTAGATATGTCTAAAAAGTGTTTGTTTGTATCATACAATGTACAAATTAGCAAAGGGACTACTTCCCTTCAAAGTGAATGTAACAAAAACTGTTCAAGATGCAGAGGAAAGCACGACTTGAGTAAAATGGGATCCTTATGGCTCCTGGACTCTGGTGCATCTGCACACTTCACCTTCGAAATAAAAGACTTTATAGAGTATATGCTGGCTTTGCCGCATGAAAGATCCCCTGTGAAAACTGCTGATAACACAATCTATGTGGAAGGCAAAGGCACTGTGTTGCTTTGGCACACTGTCAACTCAAAAATGGTTGTCACATGCATTTCTCCTGTCCTTTATATTCTGAAAATAAACATTTGGATATTATCTATGGGGGAGTTTTTACAACAAGGGATGCATGCATTAGGGAAAAATAGACATATTTCCCTATGAGAGGATGGACATATAATCCTGTCCTCTTACCCCTTATTCCCAGGTCAAACCACATATTGGTTAGACACCTCAATTGAAAGCGTGCAAGCACATTCTCTTATCTACACAGTAGATTATGATGTCATTCACTGACACCTTGGCCACCCATCTAAGGATGTCATAACACGTGCAAAGACACATACCAAGGGTCTCCCTGAAGACCTGAAAATCCCTCAGGAACAGCCGGTATGTCCTGGCTGCACACAAGGCAAGATGCCTGCATCTGTGCACCCCCCTTCTGAAACTTGTGCTTCCACACCGTTTGAGTGTATTCACTCGGACCTTAAGAGTTTCCCTGTGAAATCGTATCATAAGTACAAATATTTCATCAGTTTCATTGACAATTATTTTTCCTATGCATGGATCACACTCTTAAAAAATAAAAAGTCGACCATAATGGCCATCAAGCAATTCCTTGCTATGGTCAAAAACCAATACAAAGCAGGAATCCAAGAGTGGATGTCTGATGCTGGTGGAGAGTACAAGTCCGAGGCCTTTGATAACGTCCTAAAGGACGAAGGAATTAAAATCCTGCAAAGTGCCCCTTACACTCCACAACAGAATGGATGTGCAGAGCACTTTATGTGCACTGTAATGGACAAAGCTCAGGCTATGCGCCTCGAAGCTTGTCTACCTCCCTCCTGGTGGGAATTTGCAGTGAATCATGGGACACACTGTTACAATAGGACACCAGCCAGATGCCTTCAATGGTGTACACCCTATGAAGTCCTAAAGAACGAGGTCCCTGATATCTCACACCTCAGAGTATTTGGTTGCAGTGCATATGTGCACATACCAGAAAAGCGTTGAGTCAACAAGCTTTCACCTAAAAGTGAGCTAATGATCCACCTTGGTCACACTGAGGGGATCAAAGCCTCACTCTTTATGAGGCTCCCAAATAATACACTTTACACTAATGCCACTGCCCTCTATGATGAGACCCTGTACCCCAAATGTGACAAAGTGCACACTAAAGGTACCATGCAGATTAATGAACCGTGTGAGGAACTACTGCAACAACCTGTTGAAGACACCATTCATGGTGTTGACAACCCATTCCCTACAATAACAAGTGAGGATGATGAGAAGCCTATACAGGCGCCACAAGAAGAGGAACACAAGCAAACACCTGTCCCTCCTACACCATCCCCTCCTCCTGTTGGAGAGCCTGTACCTCTTCGAAGGTCTCAGTGGTTGAGGAAAGTACCTACCCATTCTGGCAACGTCTATGGTGAATGCAGACACCCCACAGAAGTGGAAAAAGATGTTCAGTGCACACGCACATGGAGAACAATGACAGAAAACCAACCTGGTAGCTCCAGTGAGGGTAGTACATCAGGATCGGCCACACCAGGCCCTTACCCTCCTGTCATCCTTGATGATCAACTGCCACAAGCCTCTGAGGATGAGGTAGAAGACATTCTATGTCTTGCAAGGGAAGGGGGAGTCAAATTTCTGAACTATCTGCTTGCCCAAGCAGTTCCACTAAGTTCGGAAGCACCTGATACTGCAAAGATTTGCAAATGGACCTTTAGGGACATTTTGCGAATGCCAAGTGAACTCCAAAAGGAGTGGAAAGATGCTTGTTGCAAGGAGTTGGAATCCCTCCACAGATGCAAAGTCTTCAAACTAGTCAATCCTCCCAAGGATTGCAAAATAATCAAAAATAGATGGGCATTTGACCTTAAGTCTGATGGTTGTAAAAAAGCCAGACTAGTCACCAAAGGCTTCTCCCAAGTAGAAGGCATTGACTATGACAAAATATTTACACCCATGGTATGGTTCAAGACAGTCTGCCTGATGATTGCGCTCGCAGCGCTCAAAAACTGGCACATTAGCAGACTAGACGTCAAGACTGCCTTTCTCTATGGTGAGCTTGATGAAGAGCTCTATATGGAGCAGCCTGAGGGCTTCAAAATAAAAGGCCAAGAGCGTAAAGTCATGTGCCTTAAACATGCAATATATGGACTTAAGCAAGCGGCACTTGCATGGTGGAAAGCCCTTGACAAGTCCATGGCCTCGCTCGGCCTTATTCGCCTCATGTCTGACTCTGGGCTCTTTGTTAGTAAAGACAAGAGCATCATAGCCATCGTCTATGTTGATGATTTGGAGCAGACAAAAAACAAATCTATAAAACCAAGGAGCGCTTCATGAAGCTCTGGGAATGTTGAGATCTGGGCGATGCCCAAGAATTTCTATGCATGCGCATTCAACGCAAGTCTGGCCAGATACATCTGGACCAGACTGAATATCTAAAAAAGGTGCTGCAGCATTTTGACTTGCTTAACGCAAACCCTGCTCCTACTCCGCTACCAGAGGGCTATCACCCCTCTCCCAACACTTCCACTGCTGACCCAGCCTTGTGGTCAAAATTCCAGCAAGTTATAGGATCACTCTATACATAATGCTTGGAACGCGCCCAGACATAGCCTTTGTGGTCACTAAGTTGTTGCAACATGCTGCCAATCCCTCAGAGGATCATTTAAATTGTGCATTCTATATTTGCCGATACCTCCTGGGAACTGCCGATTATGCCTTGGTCTATGATGGACCATCTAATGGCAGTCTAATGGCATATGCAGACCCTGACTGGGCTTCTGATCCGACTAATCAGAAGTCCACTACAGGCTATATGGTGAACCTGGCTGGAGCAATATTTTTGTGGAACTCATGAGCACAGAAAACAGTCACACTCTCTTCCACAGAAGCTGAGTACATGTCGCTCTCTGACATGAGCAGACAGTTAGTTTGGATTAAATCCTTACTAACAGAACTTGGAATCAATCTTGCTCCCATCCCACTGTTTGGTGATAACCAAGGCTCAATATTCTTAGCCTCCAACCCTGTGCAAGAAAAGCACATCAAACACATTGATTTGCACTATCACTTCATTTGTGAAGTCATACAAAACAAACAGGTGGAGCTATTCTTTATTGAAGGGGCTAACAACCCAGCTGATATGTTCACCAAGAACCTTGGTTGCATTCAGTTCCTCAAATTCAGGGAGCAGCTAGGACTAACATTCTACCCCTGAATGTGGGAAAATACTCATGGCATCTACCAATGCACTTAGCAAGGGGGAGTGTTGAACTGGAACCCGAACGGATCAAGGAAGGTGAAGACCTTCATACAAGGTTCAAGATCCGCTCATAGATGTTATGTGTTAGACAGAACTTTAGCATATGCGCTTATGGCAATAGGGTTACGCATACTACACTATCTATCACAAGATGCAGCCTTATGCTGCGTCTAGAACTTTTCCACATCACGTGTCACTGTGTGCGTGATATAGTGGACACCTGTAGTCACCTCTTTTGGACTTAGGAACAGCCCTGGGTCATAGAGGTATAAATACTGTACATGTAGATGAGTATACACATTGCTCTACACCCCAATATCACTTGAGCATTAGCACAACCTCTAAGGTGGGTTGCTTGGCCTGTTAGCTGCGCTCTATGCTGCGCAACAGGACAGTGAAGTGTGTCCAAGAATGAAAAATGAGTTCATAAGACTGAAGCACCAAAGAGGAGGAGCACCTAGCAGGAATGCAAGAATGTGTTTGTTCATTTGACTGCACTGAGGTTCACACAGATGATAAGGGAACAACAAGGCAACTTTATTCAAGATGGTAGCATATACAGGTGGGAACTAAGGCTAAGGGACAGGAAAAGCACAAAAGACAGGCATATGAAAGGAAATCTAGATGTAAGAAGGGGACCAAAGCTGGAAAACACAAGGTATTGAGTTGTGGTCTCCAGTGGCTGTGGTAGTGGCATGTGGCAATTTGTGAAGGATGGCCAAGGCCAGGTGTGGTGATGAGGGGTGTGGTCAAGTTGTGATGCAAAGGAGAGGTTGGAGGGGGTGATGATGTGGCCAGAGTAGCAATATGCTCTGGTTGTGTGCAGAATGGGCAAGAGTCAGCCCTCAGCACTTGGCAGCAGTGGGTGGAAGGCAATGGCATGGCACTCTGGGGGGGGACAGCAAGTGGAACTGGTGAATGGTGAATGGCAGATGGTGCAATTGCAGTTGCAGCAGCATTGACATTGACTTCATGTTAATGGGCATGCTGGGGCAGAGGCATTGAGGCATCAGTGACAGATGTTTGCAGTGGTGTGAACTCAGAAAAGAGGTAGTCAATGAGTGCAGTGATTACAGTGACACCTTCCAACCACAGTCTTGAGGTCTTCTTCATTTCAGGTGTTGTTGACAGATGTCATGAATGTGAAAGCATGAGGGCATGGGGAGTGGAAGTGAGATGCAGCGCACTGGGTTACCCTTTGGTTTTTGCATCTTCAAGGCCCAGTTCACCAAACTTCAGGTATTGAGCTTGCCCAATTGCAGTGTCATGGTGCTCATCCTGCACCAAGATTGTGCTGTGGAACCACTGGTAAGTAAATCAGTCTTGAATTGTGACTGAAAGACAGAAAACTCACCCATAAAGTGAATGCGAGTGGAGCATGCTGGATGATGGACTTGAAGATGTTGGGATATGGCATGTTCAACCTCAAGAGCAAGAGAATGGGCTAGGTGAAGGTGAGGTGGGTGTGAGAAGCAATGTACTGTCTAAGTGATGTGTGGCAGCAAGGAAGCAACTCAAAAAAAAAACAAGTGCATGCATATGTGCCACCAACTCGCTCAGTGTTTGCATTTGCATTTGTTTGCATCTCTTCCTCAAGCACTCTTTCCTCATCCTCCCTCTCCTCTTGAATCCTCTTTGACTTGCATTGTCCCTCTCTCCAACCAATCATTGACTTGCTGTGATCCTCTTCAAGACCTGGACACAATCTCCTATGACTGATCAAGACACATGCACTCACAATTGATCAACAACACCACCAAAGTACACAAGGGGTCATGATCCTCAATGCATCATGTTCTTGTTCTTGCTTTTGTCTCTTGCTTTCAGTATCAGTACTATCATGCTATGAGATCATTGGTATGTGTTTCATGGTTCAATTTCTTTTGTATGTTTTCTGATTTCATCATTCTTGACCTTGTGTTTTGGTGCCTCAACTCCCCTTGTCTTTCAAACTTTGTGTGCTCATCTCTTGCTCACTGTCCCTGTCCTCATCCAGCACTCAAGCACACACCATTTCTCACTTGCTACAGCACACACACACAGACCATAAGACATGCAAAATTGTTGCAAAGGCACACAGCCTTGATGTTGACTCACTCACACAGCTATATGGCTGGCTGCAAATTGCTTACAAGAGTACATATGTGCATATTCCTTTTGTGCCATCTCCTCTTTGTCCTTGCATCATCATCATCATCACTGCCAGATGCCACCCTTGCCCCCATCAACCACCACATGCCCTTGCCCTCAATGCCCCTGCCTTCAGCATGCACCAATGAGTCCTGATGCACAGTCAAAGAGCCCTGTACCATACCACCATCTTTGTTGCCATTGGACAGTGTTGCTACTGTACATTTTGGTATGCTTTTTCTCCCTTTTTACCAGTCTCTCATTTTGTTAGTCAGAGATCTGCATGCTGCCTATGTGTCCATTTTCCAGCCTGCTGCCATCTTCCCTCTCCCTTTCTACTTCCATGCCCCCTTGCTCCTCTACCTTGCATCTGCCATCCAATCTCTCCAATCATCCCACCCACAATCACATTTGGCAGCGCCATCAGGGCCCAAGCAACCACCCACCAGCACTCTCCCTATCCCCCCTCCAGCCTCTTCTTTGCATTGTCTCCCCCTCCTTGCATTGTGACTCAACCACACCCCCCATCACCACACCTGGCCTTGGCCATCCTTCACAAATTGCCACATGCCACTACCACAGCCACTGGAGACCACAACTCAATACCTTGTGTTTTCCAGCTTTGGTCCCCTTCTTACATCTAGATTTCCTTTCATATGCCTGTCTTTTGTGCTTTTCCTGTCCCTTAGCCTTAGTTCCCACCTGTATATGCTACCATCTTGAATAAAGTTGCCCTGTTGTTCCCTTATCATCTGTGTGAACCTGAGTGCAGTCAAATTAACAAATGCATTCTCACATTCCTGCTAGGTGCTCCTCCTCTTTGGTGCTTCAGTCTTATGAACTCATTTTGCATTCTTGGACACACTTCACTGCCCCATGGACTCAGGTGTGCACTTCCTGGGGGGGCTCCTTCCTGGCACATGACTGTCCTACTGTCACATGATTTGAGGAATTAATGTTGCACACCACAACACTTGAGTCAAAAACACTATGGGGCTGCCTCAAGACAGCCCATGGATACAACATGAGGGAAAAATAATAGATCTAGACCATGATTTTGAGTTGTAATTCATCTAATACACATGTGGAGGTGGCTTGAGTCCAGCTCCACCAATTCTCACTCAAATCTCATGAAAACAATGGGGCTGCCTAGCCCTCATTCAGGTGATTCAGGGACAATATGTTTCATATGAATTGAAGGTGTTTTGAGGGAGATATTTATCCTGCATGTTTAAGGGGGTTTTCTGCACTGATTTGGGTGGAATTCAAGCTCCACCAAGTGTGCTGAAAATGGCAATAAGAGACAGACTCTACCTACAACTTGCACACATAGGAAGAAGAAAGTATTATTTTAGGTGGGACATGAACTATTGGTCCCAAAACATCTGTGACACCCCCAATGCAATAATAAGCACCTTAGGATCTTATGAAACACCCATGTTCTCATACCAAGGAACACCACATCTAGACAGTCCTTTACTCCAGATACTGACACAACCCCTGACACTGATAGCCCCAGCTGTGGTGTGCATGGACCAGGAAGCTGCAATGGTTGTGCAGGACAACTGTTCAAAGTTTGATGAGGTGCTGCAGCACGGTTGTAGGGGAGGCATGAGGCATGGTTAGCTGTGTATATAAGGACTTGCCCTATGCTCAAGAGAGGGCAAGTCAAATCTTTTGTTGTACTCCCCATAAGCAATACAGCCTACATTCTCTCTCTCTCTCTCTTGTTGTATGACATGTTGGACATGTGCTTACCTAAGGTTCCCATGCTCGAACTCTGAGTACTGTATGTGGTGGTGACATCAGATTCAACTTCTTTTTTTCATTGTTACAGATGAAACCAACCTCGTCTTTGTTGATGCACCCACCGAAGAGGACACCCCACCAAACCCATGAATCGTTTGGGCAGAAGCAGCTCTCACTGAAGGGTTTACACACCCCCACCATGTATTCAATTGCATCAATGACACAGAAGAGCCAGTATACCACCTTGGTAACAGGTGGTATGAACTATTTCAACTAGCAGACAGATGACTTGCCATCAGCGACAGACAAAAGGAAATCAAGTACTGAGACTCAAATTGCACAGGAACCCTGAGCCACAGTTCCCAAGACTCTGATTCTTCAGACGACATCCAAGAAGACATACAAGTGACACAATAAATTTGGCATGCTTCAGTAAATGTATCACTGGCCAATGAGCAACCCCCACCACCATACAACATGTCCACCACCACAGTGGCATATACATCAACAGTACTCAACCCAGACACAAACCCAGACCAGCCAGCTGACCCCACCACCCTACAAGGACAACCAAACTGGGCCCCATCCATCTGTATCAATTGCTGCAGCTGCACCATGCCTTACACCAAGGCCTGGTGGGGCCAAGTGGACCCCCAGGTGGGGGACCAAGCAGTGGACCCCTGGCTCCAGGACCACCAGTGCTGGGACCACCTGCAGTGGGAAACACACCAGCCCCACTCGGTGGTGCAGGAGATGCCAAGGCATATGGCAGCCTACCCCATGAGTTCTCAGGCTGATTGAGCACTTGCCAAGGACTTCTTGCAAGAACTGAAAACCTACTTGCACCTTAATGCCCATGTTCCTAACTTTGCTTCGCCCATCTGGAAGACCTCATTTGTGCTCACCCTCATTAAGGGACCCATGGTCTTAGGGTGGATGCATGATATGGGTGATTGGATAGACACCCTTGACCTGGTTGCTGATGACCATCCTGATGTATGGGACCAATTCCAGAATGAATTTTGTGCCCAATTCCATGGACTTGCAACATGTACAAAGAGCCCAAACCAAGATAGAGAACTTAAAGATGCAATGGCCCCACATTGATCAGTACATAGTGGACTTTGAACAACTTGCCCGTGAGGCCAGATACACTCAGGGGACGAACCAGTCACATGCCTCTTCCTCAAGGGGCTGACCAAGTCCATCATTGCCGAGGTTCTCACACACCCCAGTGCCCACCTGACTACCGAGACA
Source organism: Russula earlei (assembly GCA_025769875.1). NCBI lineage: Eukaryota > Fungi > Basidiomycota > Agaricomycetes > Russulales > Russulaceae > Russula > Russula earlei. Next base: position 354,543 of record JAGFNK010000004.1, read on the forward strand.
CCAAGGAGAAGGCCATTCAGTGCACCAAGGCCCATCAAATGTGAGAGGCCATCACAGGAATTGTGGCCAACACCACTGCACGCCAATTTGGGCAATGGCAATACCTCTTGACTAACTGCACCCTGACAACTGTTCTTCTCCCAACAATGACAACCCAACACACTGCAATACAACTCATCCACCACTCTGAGAGTGATGGCAAACCAACTGGTCCCCATGGACCTGGACTGTGCCTGGGTGCCAAGGACCCAGTGTGGCACCTTCTCCTACAACCATGTTATGCAGACACAGGATCTCCAAGCCCTGTGGGACCACCTGATGCGACCACAAGGGCTGTGTTTCAAATGTGGCAAGGAAGGGCACTTTGCATGGGACTGCACACAGTGGAGGAAGACATGCACTTGAGCCACTGACTGGACCCCATATGAGGCCAACCAAGCCCAGTCTAAGGCCTCCCTAGTTGAAGTCCCCCCAGACCCTATTTTCAACATATGTGAGCATCTGAACATGCTCTCCCTGGAACAGCAGGGGGAGCTCACCACTCAACTCAATGAGTCACCAAATTTTCCCTCAGCCTGATCTGTACAGCCTGGATCAGGAGTCATGATTGTAATATTTACTTGTCTAGAAGAAAGTCAATGACAGTGAAATGCTACTTCCATACCAATCACAAGAGGGCTGAAACCACCACTCTGTTGGACTCAGGAGCCACAGAGAACTTCCTGAGTGAATAATACGCATGGGACTTACAACTCCTGATCACCCCTATGATGGAACCCCACACCCTGCTGAATGTGGACAGAACTATCAACAAACAAGGGGAGATCTGCACTTACTCCAATTTAGATCTACATGTGGGTAAGTGCACCATCTGGATGCAATTCTTCCTTGCTGATCTGGGTGAGCATCAAGCAATATTTGGCTATCCTTGGTTTGTGGCTTTCCAACCGAAAATTGATTGGGCCCATGGATGGATCAACAAAGAACACCTCCCCATCATCACATGCTCCCCTGGAGCAGAGCAATGGCTGATAGCATGGGTCACCTTCAATGAGGACCGAACCACCAAAGTAGGGGCCATTCTAGAGGATTACCAGCAACACCTCCAAGTATTCAGTGAAAGAGCAGCCCAGTGATTCCCCAAACCTCAAGTCTGGGACCACACCATAGAGCTCAAACCTGGAGCCCTGGCAACTCTCCCAGGGAAAATATACCCCCTATCCCAACCAGAACAGGAGGAACTGTGTAATTTTGTCAAAGAGCACCTGGCAAAAGGGTACATCTGCCCCTCACAGAGCCCCTACACAGCCCCATTCTTCTTCATCAAGAAGAAAGATGGCAAGCTATGACCAGTGCAGGACTACTAACAACTGAACAAATGAACAATCCACAACCACTACCCCCTACCCCTTATACCCCAGCTGATCAACAAAGCATGGGGGAAGTCACTATTCTCCAAATTCAACATACAATGGGGATGCAACAATGTCCATATCAAAGAGGGAGACCAGTGGAAAGTGGCATTCATAACCAATGAGGGACTCTTTGAGCCAACTGTGATGTTCTTTGACTCACCAATTCACCTGCCATCTTCCAAACCATGAAATTGAGGGTAAAGGTAATTGTCATATGACATCATGGTGGTAAGGTGTCAAGGGGGTAAGGAGTGGTTCATAACACCATGCTGCACTGCACCTCCCCTTCCATCACATCCCTGCCCACACATATGCCCTCATCCATGCATGCTGCCACCACCTGCAGTGTGTTAAGGCTCCAAAGTGCCTTAAATAAGATCAACGGTCACATCTATGAACGCGTCCTACAAATGCAGATATGCTTGAGTCAAGCAAGCAATACTCGTGGAGGGGAAGGAGTGTTAGATCCTTCTGGAGTATGGCAACAAGATGAGAGGGGCTCTGCAGACAGGGGTAGGAGTCAACTGTTTGGGATTGGCAAACTAAGTTGAGCTTAGGGCTCAACTGTTACAACTGGGGGCCTTATATAGCCCTACAGGGATAAGGTTTGTGCTACTGTAGTACTGGTTGGTGCTATAGAAGCAAAACATGGCTCATAGAAGCGAGGTTGCTTCTATGTAAATGATCTTGGTGCTGGAAGCATTAAGTGCTTCCCTAGTAGCAATCTCGGTGTCATAAGTACTTTCCTAATCAAGGAAGCGACGTACGTGGCAGTACAGGAACATCTGGGACAGAAGCAATGCTACTCATTGCTTCTTCAATACATCTTCAGAAAGATACGATCAACGTGTTCCAAACGCGATATCAACAAACATAAATGATCAAGATCTGACGCACGCATGATGCAAACAGGTGCAGTCCATAGTTCAGGTGTTCTGGCATCTTCTGGACCCCAAACCACTCGGTAACACAGTGGTGAAGACCTTGTTGCCACACCTGCAAGATGACAGCACAAGCAATGCACAAGTTGTTGATGCAAGCACCACACTGCACTGCACCTCCCCTTCCATTGCATCCCCACCCACATGAAATCCCTCATCCATGCATGCTGCCACCACCTGCAGCAGCAAAGACCTTTTTGCTGTGCCTGCAAGACAACAGCCCAAGCAACACACAAGTCACATCCCTTGTAGCTTGTTCACTGTGGACTATATGGTGTTATGTATGGTACTGTAGTATATCCATGGTGTATCAAAACCATGGTAATATAATAAATACTACAGGTTAAACCTGTACCCAAGGGTAAGGTGTTAGAATGGGTATGGTATTGGGGGGTATAGATATGGTATCACATGAAGTCACCCATGGTACAACCCATGTGATACACTAATAGTGTACAACATATCATTTACACTATCTACACCTCATCCTAAGAAATACCAGCCCATCTGGCCCAAAAACCCTGAGATCAAAGATCACATGTTTCAACTGTCAACCAGCCAATACTCCCTTCTTGTGCTCATGTGACTCCAAGGCCAGTGGGGACAAACAATTTGTAACAGTTATTACCATTTTAGTGTGAGGGAGAGTAAGGGGACTTACAAGTATGGCATTTTGGCAACTGTACCTGTACCATCAAACCCATTGGCTATGTACAATGGGTTGACCCATACTCATGCTTCAACCTATGTATGCCCTCCCTGTCACCTGCTGTCAGGTCAGACAATGATTGATTAGATCCATTGAGCATTTGATGGTAGAGTTAACTGGTAGTCAAGCAGTTAATGAGAAGAAAGGAATCAATTGTCTGGTAACTAGACAGGAGATTCGACTTGGGCTCTTAGTGAGTCCTTCGTACAGTTTATATACCTGCTGGAATACCGAGAGCCTAATGGTACATTCAAGAACTGGAGTCTGCAAGAATTGAGAGGAAGTTGAGAGAAGGGTTGACGTGCAGGAGGAAGAGACAAGTAGCTACCACACGTGACCAGAAGGTTCGAAAATTTACCATACCCGGTTCTTTCCTTTACACCCTGCTGGGCATGCAGTATCATCACCCTCCTCCAAGACTGGACATCCTCAGCCAGGGCGACGCCATCCATTGGGTACTGGATTCAGGATGGAAACCTTCGTATAAGGGATGTCGTTGTCAAAATGTTGGAGGTGGGCGAGATGAATGGAGAGTTGGGTGGCCTCAAGACAATATTGACATTTAATTTGGGCCTCTCGAGTGATGCGCATGTCAGTGTTATAAGCTTCACTCTTGGCCTGGAAGTCCATAAGTTGGACATCGAGTTGATGATAGCGGTATACATCCACGGGCAACTCCCCAGTCAAGCTCTTTCTGGGCCGCCTCATAGAGGTAGTCAAAGGTGACAGAGGACGCCCAGTAGTTGGCGGACTGAGCCATAGGGGAAGGGTTTTGAGGGTGACTGTCACGGTCATTGACTGAGGAGGCATAAACCTCCATGGCGGACTTGGTCTCGTTAGTGATTGTGCCGGGGATCCCAATGACCTTGGTGGTGGAAGCGTTGGAGCGGCATACAAAGTGTGCGAGGGTATACTTCCCGTTCCCAGTGGGAAGACAAAAGTTGGGTGCATGTCCAAGGTTAGTGACTGAAACCCTCAGGGGCCTCAATGAGGCATTGCTCCTTGGCCATGAGGAGGTCCTGAGTGGTGTCCAACTGTTTCTCCAGTGATTTGACTCATTCATCCATGAGTTCTGCTTCATGGGCTTGTTCCTCCAGTTCAAGAAGACGTGATCGTTGGTCAAGGTCGCGCTTCTTGAGGGTGGAGAGGAGTCCTGATGATGATAGTGCGCAAGGTCTCAGATGATATGTCTGGGTGACTCTCCAATAAATTGGAGACGGAGGTTGGTGAGAGTGGTCCATCGAAGATGGCAAGGGTAGTATCAATGGGTGAAGTGGACATGATGGGATGGGAGATTGTATCAAGTTCTGGCGGATTTTTATAGGTAGACTGGGTCAGTCGTGATTGGTGGTACTTCATCAGGAAGGGATAAAGGTGGACATCCTTTCCTGGTAACCACATTGTGTTGAAGTGTGGGCAGTTCTTCCATTTAACCGGAATATTGAAGTCGCCATTGCTTTCCCCAACGTCAATGGTTCAAAATAGTTTCTATCTCTTCTCCTTCTTGCTCCATCACTATATGGGGATAAGGAGTTGGGGAGTTAGGTCCCCAGTGTGGAGGTTTCTATGTATGGTGTTAGCAGCGAGGTGCATGGAATACATCATGTATATTCCATGTTGGTGGTAATTTCAGTTTGAACGCCACTGGGGAGACTTCTTGTGAAATGGTGAATGGTCCATGTCTTTTTGGCACCAGTTTATTAGACAGATAGGGGAGTGACAGATTCTTGGCTTCTAGCCAAACCTTCTGTCCTTTCTTGAACATTGCCTTGGGAGTGGGTTGATTTTGTGCTGTTTGGTTAATAGCGGTTATGGCTTGAGTTCTTCTAGTTTCTAATAGTTTCATATGTTTTTCCACAAATTCAGTTGTTTGTGGGGACGGTTAAGGATGGTGAATTTATGGGGATATACCCAAGAAGTGCTTCTGATGGTGTCATATTGATGGTGGCATTGATCCGTGAGTTATGAACTGCTGTAGCCAATGGTGGCCATTGGCTCCAGTCAGTTTGGTCATGGGTGACTAGTTGGAGGTATTGTTCAATCCATTGATTGTTCCTTTCGGAAATTCCATCTGTTTGGGGGTGAAATGCCATTGACAGGTTCTGCTGGATTCCCAGTCTTGTATTAAGGGCTCTGCCAAAGTGTGATGTAAATCGTGGGTCCTGATCTGATATGATTTTGGTAGGGAGTCCAAACCAGGGATATATGTGTTCAAGGTACAGCTGGGCGAGTTGGGGTCCTGTTATGGTCATTTGGCAGGGTAAGAATATGGCTGCCCTTGTCGCTCTGTGGTCTACTATGGTGAGGATAGCATCAAATCCTTTGCTTCTGGGTAATTGAGTTATTAAGTCCGTTGCTACTTGTTGGAATGGAAGGTTTTGTTGATGTGAAGGGATTCGGTACATGGGGGTTTTAGTTTGGTGTGTGAGTATCTTGTTTTGTTGACACGTGTCGCATCCCGTTATGTAGTCTCTGATCCACGCATTCATTGATGGCCACCAGTATGATCAAATTACTTTGTGGAATGTTTCATCTCTTCCAGGATGGCCTGCTGTGGGATGGTCGTGAAATTCTTGTAGTATTCATCTTTTGAGGTATAATTCAGGGGGTACAACAAGTTTGTGTTGTCTTGCCTGTCAAGGGGGCTTGTAGTGGCCTTAATGTTCTGGACCATTCTCGACATAGGTTCTGATGGTGTTTTTGAGCTTGTTGGACATGTCCTTTGGTGGAACCGATGAGGATAGTGAGGATGAATAATTCTGATGGAAGGACTGTAATGTCTTCATTGTCTTTGTCACCTTTATTGGCATCTGGTGGTCTGGATAGAAGATCTGCTGCTGAGTGTTTCTTCCCAGGGATGTGTTGTATTTTTAGCCAATAGTCTTGTAAGTCAGTGAACCATCTGGCCACTCTTCTATTTATTTTTCTTGGGTTTTTCCAGTAAGTGAGGTTGGCATGATCTGTTAGCAGGGTTATTGGGTGACTGGTCCCTGCTAGGTGTGGTCTCCAATGTAATAACGCTTTGTGCACTGCATGTAATTCTCTTTCATATATGTCGTAATTTCATTCTGTGGGTGTGAAAGTGGAGGAGTAATAGGCAATTGGGTGTCATCATGGTTTGGTAGGTTTAGTGGGGTTGATTTCTCCCTCTTGTGAGAGTATGGCTCCTACGCCATATGCTGAGGCATCTGTTTCTAAGAAAAATGGTTTATCATAGTCTGGTTGGGTCAATACTGGTTTCTCAGTAGTTAGACGTTTCAGTTCGTCAAATGCCTTTTGGTGACTTTGAGTCCAGTTCCAAACTGTTGCCTTTTTGGTTAGATCTAGTAATGGTCTTGCAATATTGGAGTATCCTGGTATGAAGTATCGATAGAACCCAGTAAATCCTAGAAAGGCTCTGATGTCTGTGGGTGTTTTGGGGTTTGGCCAGTTCTGTACACTGGCCACCTTTTTGGGATCCATTTGAATCATGTTCCCTTTTAACACAACTCCCAAGAATTCCACAGTGGTTTGTTCGAATTGGCATTTCTCTGGTTTAAGGTAGAGGTTCATGTTTCTTTAATTTATCCAGGATCTTGTGAATGTAGTTTTCATGGTTTGGATTGTCCTGTTTTGTTGCTATTAATATGTTGTCCATGTAAATGGTTAACCAATCTTCTTGTAACTCTTCTTCGAATATGGCGTTCATCATAGTTTGGAAGGTGGCTGGTGAGTTGGTTAGTCCAAAGAACATTACAGTGGGTTCAAATAGCCCTTCGTTTGTAAGGAAGGCTGCTTTCCATTGGTCTCCTTCTTTGATTCAAACGTTATTGTATCCCCATCGTATGTCAAACTTAGTGAACTTCCCTTTCCCATGGACTTTGTTTATAAGTTATGGGATTAAGGGTAGTGGGTATTGATTTCGTATGGTCCATTCATTCAGTTTTCAATAGTCCTGTACAGGTCATAGCTTCCCATGTTTCTTTTTAATGAAGAAGAATGAAGTGGCATAGGGGGATTTGGATGGTCATATGTATCCTTTCTGTAGGTGTTCCTTGACGAATTTCTTTAGTTCTTCCTGTTCGTCTTGTGTTAATGGGTATATTTTTCCAGGTAGGGAACTGGGTGGTCCAGGTTTTAATTGAATAGTGTGATCCCATATTCTTGGTTCTGGGAATTGTTGTGCCTGCTTCCTTGGAAAACACCTGGTTATGTTGTTGGTACTTTTCAGGTATGTCCGCGTGGTTGGTGGTATTAGGTGGAAGGATGATTCGTCCGATATATAGTTCCGAGGTTTCTTTTCTTTTGGGCAAAAATCAAGCCTTTGTAGTATCAGGTGTTTTGGCAATGATTGGTAGATGGGATGCATCCGATCCATCCTCTTGCCCAATCAATCCTTGGTTGGTTTGCCTGCGAACCATGGATATCCTAAGATCATTTTGTTTTCTCCCAAATCTGATAGGAAGAACCTCATTCTGATGGTTTTAGGTCCCATCCTGATGTCTAGGTCTGTGTAGTGTTGTAGTGCTCCCTGTTTTGTTGGGAGTTCCATTGATGTTTAATAACTTCCTGGGTTGATCCAGCTTCTTTATTGGAAGGCAGAGCCATTGGGCGTATTTCAAGTTTAGGAAGTTTTCTGTAGCTCCGGAATCCAGTAGTGCGAATCGTCTCAGCCCTCTTTTGATAAGAATGGAGATATACTCTGACTATCATTGACTTTCTGTTAGACATATATACATTCTTATCAAAGTTCCTAATCCAGGCTGAACGGATTAGGGAGAGGGAAAATCTGATGAGACCCCAAGTTGAGCGGCCAGCGCATCTTTATCTTGGTCTGATAGTGCCTCCAATGTGGCCCTTGCAGCTGCAATTTGGTCTTCAGGGGAAGAAGACAAGCGAGTGTGAGTGGGGTGGGGTGTTTCTACTATAGTAGGTGTGTCGTCCCAGTCAATGAGGTTAATGTTCTGCTTGTGTCATGGGCAGTCGTGCATGAAGTAGGCCTATTTGACCACACTCGAAACAATTGTTGTTGTTTTGGCGACAGTTGTTATTGTTGCCAAGTTGTGCGACTTGTCCTCTGAAGTTTCTCTGGTTTCGGAATGGGGGTGCTCGTGTCCTATCAATGTCCATGGGTACCTGTTGGTTAGCCATAGATCTGGGGGCGTTTGACGAGTTGTATCCTTGTTGGAATGATTGGAAGGCTCCACATCCTCCTGGATTGAAGGTGTTTCGTTGTTGATATTGTTGATTCCCGTGATAAGGGAATCCTCCTCTCAGGGATGAAGGGTGCGCACCTGAAGGTGTTGTTCTGTCCTAACAAATTGGCTAGCAACTGTTTTCCTTTGACTATTTTGACTGCACGTTGTTTGATGTCGTCGTAGGAGTTCATGTTTTGTGAAGTTAATATGGTGTCGAGGACGTTCTGTGGTAGTCCCCTCATAAAGAGATGGGTCACAGAATCTTCTCTGAGTTGGTAGCCGGCTTCACTGAGCGAGCGTTTCAAACGCTGCTATATATTGATCGACTTCGTTGTTTCTAAGTCGTAAGTCTGAGATCTTCCCTGCTGCACGTTGTGCTTTTCTGGTGTCTTGGAATTGTTGTTGAAATTCATGCTCCCATACTGCTGGTATGTCAGTCTTGTGGACTGAGGGTATCAATCCAAGTCCCAATGCTCCTGGCCCAATTGTTGATCTCTGGTCCTTTTATGAGAGTTAGGGCCAGCACGACTTGTCGAATGGGGGAGTTCATGCCAGTGACAGTTTGGTTGGCACGGAGGTAATCAGTCAATTCTCGAATAAACAGGTCTGCCTTGGTTCGGTCACCTTCAAATGGAATAGGAAGACTTCCGAGGGTTTTGGTATCGCCTGGCGCCGGTTGTGGTATCGGGATCTGAGGTAAGTTAGTGTTTGGACCATATCCTCCAGGGCCTCCTGGGCCACCTGGACCACTTGGTCCTCCTGGTCCTCCAGATCCTGAAGGATGGCCTCCGCTTCATTGCAGAGCATTTCTAAGAGCTTGATATGTATCGTTTGGCATGGTGGCATTTGTTCTCCCGGCTGTGGTCAATGTTGCGGCAATGGTCGGCATCACGGTCGTGACAGTTGTTGTTGGTTGAGTGGTTGTGGTAGTGGCTGTGACTGTGGCCATGGTGTTTGCTCTCTGATGGGGAAGCGCTGATAAGGGAAGGTTGCTGGGGAAGAATACAGTGGGGGTGAGGGTGTCATTGTTGTTCAATTTGACAGTGTCTGGTCTGAGGTCGTTGGGGATGGGCACGTTTTGTATGTTTCGTGCGGTATTGGTTTCCTCTTCAATAGTTTCTGTGCTAGCTGGTTCTGAATGCTTATCATCTGTATTTTCTCCAGCTTTCGTTTCATCAAGATTGTCTCATGTGTCGAGGTTGTAGCGATTCAAATTCTCTCATTCTTCTCCAAGGTAGCGCCTGCCGCTTTCGTCTTGGAATATTTCATACCAAGTGTCTGCTCCGTAGTAGACTGGTACTGTGAGATCGTTGAATACTCGTCCTCCTGATGGATGAGTGATGTAGCAGCCCAGTGTTTGTTTGTTCTCTTCGGGTCCAACCCAATACGTTCACGTGTTGAATGGTACAGTGAGCCTATTCTGCTCTGGCAGGTAAACTCGTTCCCTGCATGACGAAGCCATGATGAAAAGAAGTCAAATCTAATGTCACCACTGTCAGGTCAGATGATGATTGATTAGATCCATTGAGCGTTTGATGGTAGAGTTAACTGGTAGTCAAGCAGTCAAAGAGAAGAAGGAAATCGATTGTCTGGTAACTAGACAGGAGATTTGACTTGGGCTCTTAGTGAGTCCTTCGTACAGTTTATATACCTGCTGGAATACCGAGAGCCTAATGGTACATTCGAGAACTGGAGTCTGCGAGAATTGAGAGGAAGTCGAGAGAAGGGTCGACGCGCGGGAGGAAGAGACCACGCATGACCGGAAGGTTCGAAAATTTACCATACCCGGTTCTTTCCTTTACGCCCTGCTGGACTCGCGGTATCACTCCCCTCATCATTGCTCACAAGTGCCTTCATGCCACCCACCCCAAGTGTGGCAGCTATGGCCTTCTCAGCATCACATGTCATGGTTGAGCCCTTAGATTGGTATATCATTCATGTATTTAACTCTTGAATACACCATTATGAAACTTTAGAATTGTGTGTAATTATTATCTGCATTCGAAAACAATTGTGGAGATTGGCATTTCTAGGGCGTGACCAAAAAGCAACATCAACCCCTTCCTTTTGACACGCTTAGCTAAACTCGTCTCGCGATCGGTAACCTTCGTCTCAACACCCACACCGATCAATTATGGCTCGCGGAGTGGCTTCTCCTGCCCCCGCATCCCTTCCCCGTGTCTTGTTTGTGAAAGTTGTCGGCGAAAATTCAACTCGTGCAGGTGTTCATGACAATCAACAACGTTCTTATGGATGTGCGTGACCAGGTATTCTCCCGGTTCTCGTGCTCATTAAAGTCTAGACAACGATTTTTCCCTATTTGAGAGACCGCAACACTACGTTCGATACATCGGTAATTATTTTCATACACTACAGGTTTCATATCTGAACCAAGTCGCTTAGAGCCACTCGAAACCGAGCTTGCTGTTCAGGTCGAGTATGACATGGATGAACAGGGTGCGTCTTTTCGAGATCAAGTCCTGTGTACGTAGCTCACGGCTCCGATAGACCAGGAATGGCTTGACGCTCTCAACGCTGAGCGTCGGAAGGAACAGCTAGACAAGATATCATACGAGGCATTCGAGATTGTAATGGATAGATTGGAGAAGGAGTGGTTTGACTTGGTGTGCGATGACTTCACTTCCATCTCTCTTCTCTAACCTGTCTTTGTTTGCAGACGAAGAACATTTCAAAACCCGACCTTGCGCTGCCCTCGGAAGACTCGACTTGTTCAATCTGTGATGATTCAGAAGGAGAGAACACTAACGCCATCGTCTTCTGTGATGGGTGTAATCTCGCTGTTCATCAAGGTTTGTCCGCGCATTGGAAAATTAGCCCGTTCAGAGTGAACAAAGGCCACCTTAGATTGTTACGGTGTTCCTTATATCCCAGAAGGACAGTGGTTATGTCGAAAGTGTACTGTGTCCCCGGAGAACCCTGTGGTGCGTTTCAGGGGTTCTTTGTCATTTCAACATTCCTGACATTGGCCCAGTCATGTTTTTTATGCCCGAATGAGGGCGGGGCGTTTAAACAAACAGTCCACGGTGAATGGGTCCATTTGCTCTGTGCGATCTGGATCCCAGAGACGCGTGTTGCGAACGAAGTGTTCATGGAGCCTATTAATGGAGTTGAGCGTATATCGAAACAACGCTGGAAATTGGTCAGTCTTGAATGGTCTATTTTAGGCCTCTCACCTCAATGTTCGAGATCCCAGAAATGCTCAGTTTGTGACATTCGAGAAGGGGCGTGTATTCAGTGCAGCAAGAACTCGTGTTTCTTGGCATATCACGTCACCTGTGCGCGCAGGGAGAAGCTTCTGATGCCAATGAAGGCTTCATCCGGTTTGGAGCCACCACCTCTCCAGTGTTTCTGTGAAAGGCATATACCTGTTAGTCATGATTTATCCTCTCGCAACATTTGCTGAGTGGTCTGCAAGCGCGAAAGACTCGAAGCACGCGCCGAGGCTTTGAAAGCTGAGGCAGCATTGCAGCATTCCGAAGCCAAATCGAGCAAGTCAGCTCGCGCGTATGCCAAGACGTACAAGCCTGGTCCCCCTGTCGTTCCTTTACTCATCCTTTCTCGCATCCTCCAGTACATCAATAAAATCGTGATTCGTAAGCGTAGCGAGTTTGTCGAGCTCGTTTGTCGGTACTGGAGCCTGAAACGCGAGGTACGTAGAGGAGCCCCCCTCTTGAAGAGGTTACACCTGGAACCCTGGACTGCGTCGGCGAGTTGTCGTATTCAAACCGACGAAGAGAAAGTGACGAAGCTCGAGGTGCGCGGTGCGCCTTGTAATCCGAGTGTTATGATTTCATGTCTGCTACACAGCTTACGAAGCGCCTGCGAAAGGACCTTGCCGACGTGCGGATCCTAGCGGAACTCAGCCGTAAACGGGAGAGTCGGAAGCTGGGACAGGCACAGATCGTTCAGGAGGTACTCAGCCAAGTAGTCTTCGCACACGAGGCGAGGCTTCGCATGACGTTCGAGAACATTGTCGCGTCGGTACATTTCCTGCTCGCTATGTTGTGGCAACTCAAACACCGCCTCAGGTTCGACCGCCAAGGCTTTTTCAAGAACCGCATTTCGAGATCACAGGTTCCCGACTATTTCGATGTCATCGAGCAACCTATGTGGTGGGGAGTCATTGACGAGAAGCTTGATCGACATGAGTATTGGGATATTGAAACATTCAAGGTATGATGAAAATGGATTTTATGCACCACCATGACTCATCTGTCCAGGCTGATATCACGCTCGTCATTGAAAACGCCATGCGGTACAACAAGTTCGGGACCCCGTATTACAAAGCAGCGCAGCGCATTAAGTCGCATCTAGCGACGGTGCTCGCGGACCTTAACAACTTGAGAACATCAGCTCCTTCAGAGCTTGTTGCCCAAAATGAACTGATGGCCATTTGTCCCGCCCAACGAAGCATTAGCGATCTTGAACCCCCTTTGGCCTTGCTTAATCTCCTCATTTCTCCAGGCATTGCTGACGGCCTTAATGTCGCATTGCACTCCGACCCACTTCAATGTTTACTGGCATATGAACTGCCGGAGGTTAAGCTCCCGCCCACGCTCCCAACACGGCCCAACCCCCCACCTCGCAAGACCAAACGCGAGCGCAGAGCGAATGTTGCAAAACGGCGTGCAGAGCAGCGTGCTGACATAGTGGCGCTGGTGGCGCATCCTCGCGAAGTGGTCGATACTTCATATGGCTCAGGCGCATTTTTGCCTACCTCCTTCCCAGCGAATTCGGCGGCTGCTGTGGACAAAGATCCAGCGGCGACAGCAACACCAACGACGGCAATGGTCGTGAGTCCTGAGCTGGAGGATGAATCCGAAACGGAGCAGGTTCTCGGAAAGCGCAAGCGTGCCAAGCCAGCTCCCTCACATCCTGGCACAGATGCTGAGGTTTTGACGGATATCAATCCAAAGGCCTCTTTCGCGTTGTTCGATAAAGGATGGATCCTAGATCCAGGCGTACGACGAGGTGGACGTGCGCGGATCGATCGACCACCGCCACCGCTAACGAAAAAACGGTCCAAGGGTGCGTGTACTTGACGCAATTTGCCTTATACAGCGAAGGAGCTTTGTACTCACTCACGCATTGGACGCAGTCATGAAGGGAGCTGCACCGGGTACGCTAGTGCCGGAATGTGATCATGTCCATGTTGGAGGGCTGTTACCGGATCCTTCTCCCGATACTGCCGGCCCAAGTACCCTGTCACGTGCATCGGACGAAAGCCAAATCATTGGGATCTCTTACGACACGGACACCCAGAAAATCCTCCGCAAGGTAGCTGCTTGGCCACCGGAGACCCCCGAATTTATGACTTTTACCGGGGATATCGGTAGATTTCTCTCGGGGCCTGGAGTTATCCCTGTCCAGGATACTGTATCTGTGCCACAAGTCACTATCAACGATCAGATTACCGAAACGACTCGGCTTGAACAGGTGGCATCATTTGATGAACTACCATTTGGGACAAAGGACCAGTCCGCAGATGAGCAAGGTGATAATTATTCTCAAAACAATCAACCCAACACTGACATAAACAACAGGGCGTCAAGACCCTATTCAGTCCAGTCATGACGATGACTGTTTTGGCGTGTTGCAACGACAACCAGAGCCCCCAGTGATGGCGTCGCCCTCGAGAAGCGACCAACTAGTCAACTCTCTTACGCTGGCAGAGGCGAAACTGAAGTTCAAACTGGAGCCCAATATGACCCTTTCGCAGGACCCCGACGGGAAGCTCGTCATTCAAGAACTGGACTCGCCTATTACCCGTCGCGAGAAGGCGATGCGGAAAAAGCGAGCTCGCTCCAAACTCGCAGCGCCAATTGTCACCGCATCCTCTGCATTGGATGGCTCGGATCTTAGTTCACTCAGCGAGCTCAGCGAGGATGATGATGGGATTGTGCCCGTAAGGAAGAAGACTGACGTGAAATTTAAGACGACTCAGCCTGGTCAGGTCATATTGGAGGATGGCGAAATGCTAGAAGGCGGAACTTTAGGTGTGATCATTGTCTGATGTCTTTTAGTCACACCCGCTGACTTCCGGACGTAGTCTGGGCGAAAGCTAGTGTGTTCTGCTCCCTGCGTCTCCGATCGTCGCACCTACTCATTCCTGAATCCTTAGAGAACTTCCCGTGGTGGGCCGCAGTTATTTTCGAACCAGACGATCCCACTGTACCGCCAAAGGTACTGAAATCACGCCCCACCAAGTCAAGGTCACCAATGGGCCATCATCTTGTACGCTTCTATGACTCGTCTAAATCGTGGTGCGTGTGCTATACATCCGATTATTACGCTGTTTCATCGGATATGTCAAGGCAATGGGTTGAGCTGGACCAACTCCTATTACTCGGCGAGAATGATGGTAAGAACGAGTCAAATAATAAGTGTTGATGAGCCCCAACCACATCTTTTGCTTAGCTTTGGATCAATTGCTTTTGACTGCATCCAAGAGGCAGAAATTTAGCTCTGCGAAGATGCGCCAGGGTTGCCGGGAGTCATACAGGTAGGTACTTCACTTATCTAGTGTATAAGTATTGATGATACCCTCGATACAGACAGGCTAAAATGGAAATGGAGACGGAAGACGATGTGACTGTGGAACGGAGTGCAGATACTCCAACTCCTGCTATTGCTTCGGTGCAGAGAGAGGCTCAAGAAATTCAACCAGAGATTGCTGAAGTATCCCCTAACGAGTTAGTAGCTACATCTAGTCCATTCAGTTACCATTCTTGACTAGCTTAGCTGTAAATGTAGATGGCATGTTGTGTCAGTTCAATATTCGGCAGCGAGCAAAACAGTCTGCAGGATCAATGCATGTGTGAAGTCTGCTCATGTTTAGTTCTGCAGTGAGCCCATTTGTTCTTCAGCCCATTATCTGCACCATTGTAGTATCAGCACCTGCCAATGTGGACAGGTAGGCAGGAAGCTCAGATACTGACTACTGTAATGATGCACATGTGCTAGGCCTCTTAAACTTTAACACCACCATGCCTACTGTGAAAAAGCAACTATCAACCAAGTTCTTAGCTCCAACATCATCTGTGAAGCCCTCTCTACTTGTTGCTACATTCATTGTGATAGGAATGTCCTTGTGACATCATATATTATATACAATTAAAACAAAGATGGTGGTAGGGTCACTGGATTGGCTGACTCCCAAAATCACCTTTTATGACCAGGTGTGATTATCAAAGATCAGATACTAAGCAGTAAAAAAAATCTTTTCCACCAAGCACACTGCACACTTGGTGTGCACAATGCATTTTTGTTTTTTGTTCTTTTTCCCCTGTGCTAACTTTGAGAGTGATTCTCCCCATTTCAGATTCTTTTGCATGCTCCTTGCCAGTGACAATGCTTTTTGTGTGGCACCACACCCCCTGTGAGCATCCTTTTCCTTCCCTTCCTTTCTTTTGTGTGGCTAGCACACACAACCATGATTTGCTTTTTTTTTTTACTTTCTTCTTTACTCACTGTTTCTAACATCTTCTTACAGCAACAGCATGTCATGCAAGATGTGCTTTTGTTTTTTGCCCTGTGCTAACTTTTGAGGGCCATTCTCCCTGAGGAATCATTTTAGGTGTATGTGCATAGGTGGCCCCTCTTTTCCATGCCATGGGCAGTCCCTCACACTTGCCATTGTGTGCATCATGTTGTGCTCTACTCCATCAGTAAACTGGCAAATTTGTCAAGACACGTACTGCTGATCCGTGTGGACTCAGGAGCAGGTGGGCAAGGGTCGGAACAGATGGTACGCGGCGTAGGCGGCGTTGAACAAGAGGACGAGCCAAATGACTAAGATGTACCAGATGGGGACTGGTACGTGTAACTGGAGGCAGAGGCGAAGGTTAGAAGCCAGTGCAACGAGGGGGCTTTAAACAAGGCAGTCGTAGAAGAGTACCTTGGAAGCGAGAGGAGTCTTTAAACTGAGCGGTCGCGGGGGAGTACCCAGGAAGATGAGAGTATCACAAATGGACAGTCTGATGACTGCCATGCTTCATTGGGGCTTATATACAGAGTACAAGGTCGATTACAAAGAACTGGGACTATTCTAGACTCTTTGGTACCATCCAATAGGACTACAGAGGCATAAACTTGCTTGTGTCAAGTTTCAGGCTTACTGAGCGCATTACTGATCATTGTGGAGTGATGACATCATTATGATGTCACTGTGGAGCGCTTAGTGAGCCTATGAGGTCATTGTGGAGTCGCTCAGTCAGCTATGATGTCATTGGAGCCTTGATGACGTCAGATGATTTATGCAACAGTTTCTAAGAGTTTGTGCTGCTGTTTCGGGTCCTTGGTGGCTGGGTGGCCATGTGGCTGCCACGCGATGATTACCCGATTAGGAAACGGGTGCCTGGTCGTGTTATAGTGCCCTTGCAATAGCAATATCTTGTACCGCAGGAGGGTTAGCCCAGAAAATGGAAGGGAGTCGGCGATGCAAAGTGAGAGAGATCTCTCTTGAGTAAAATAGGACAATCTATGGCCAGGGCTTGGCCTTGGTTCGTAACATTCATCCCCTCTTTATGGACTTGTTGCTCCTGCAACGGTAGGAACTTGTTTCTTTGGAAGGTGGAGTAGTTTGCATATGAGAAGTCGAAGTCTGTTCGTTCATGGGGAATTCTTTCTTGTTGTATGGATTGCTTTGGGAATAGCTGTGGTCGATTGAGTGCAGGTGATCGCAGGGGTTCTCTGAAAAGTTCGTTGGTGACAAGGATAAAGATAGTCATCGACGGAGGTCATGATGAGAGTTGTTGGTTTAGGGGTCACTCCTGGTGGGAATTGTTTTAAGCGCCTTCGGATATTTCCAATGGAAGTCTTTAACAAGTAATTGCACTTTTGATAGGTTAGATGCTGGTTCCCAAGTGTTTTCTGCAGCAGTGTAACCTTTCCATTTAACTAGGTATTGGATCCCTTTGCGGTTTGGGGAGAGCCGAGAGTTTAAGATCTGTTCTACTTCATATTGTTCTTCTCCTTCAACTAGTATCGGTGGTGGGTTTGAGAAGTTAGGACCGTGGGCAGTGGTTTCCTTGTAAGGTTTAATCAGGGAATGGTGAAAGACTGGGTGTATCTTCCAGGACCTTGGTAGCTCAAGGCGAACATTTACTGGATAGGCAGTGATGACTTTGAATGGTCCATAGCGTCGAGGGGCTAGTTTTGCTTTTGGGTGAGTGGTTCGTAGATTCGTGGCTTCCAGCCATACTTGATCCCCTTCTTTAAAACGAAATGTGGAGGATTGAGGTCCTGATTGCTTCATGATTTCTGTTGCTCGGTTCAGGGAGACAGCTACCTTCTTCTCTGAGTTGGTTTAGTCTTGATAGTCTTTCTTGGATTGAAGGGAACTTTGATGTAAAGGCAAGGGGTGGAGCAAATGTTGGGTTAAAGCCATACCAGACTTCAAATGGGGGTTTGTTTGTAGCACTGTGTTGTCTGGCATTATGTGCGAACTCCATAAAGGGAACTAGTTCTGCCCAATTGTCTGCTTGATGGTTGCAAAATATTCGTAGGTATTGTTCTAGTTCTTGGTTAACTCGTTCTGTTTCTCCGTCTGTCTGTGGGTGATATGCTGTGCTTAATGATACTTTGATGTTTAACTTCTTCCATAGTTCTTGAGTGACTTTTGCTGCGAATTGAGGGCCTCTGTCCGATATTATTTGTGTTGGGAGCCCTATTCTTCTCCAGACATTGTTCATGATTAGTGTCGCTGTTTCGTCTGCTGTGATTGTCTTGAGGCAAGGGGTAATGATTATTGCTTTACTGAATCGATCTACCACGACTAGGAGGCTGTCGAAGCCTTGTGAAATCGGTAGGTCCATGATAAAGTCCATAGTAATGCTTTTCCATACTTCTCCAGCTGGTGTAATTGGTACAAGGGGGGTTTCTGTCTTTGGACGGTTCTTTGTACTTTGGCAAATTGCGCAACTGTCTACATAACTTTTGACATAGGTTAGCATTCCTGGCCACCAATAGTTCCGGCTGATTAGTTCATAAGTTTTCCATTGGCCAGGATGCCCAGTGGCAAGGGAGTCGTGGTGTAGTTTTAGGATTTTCTTTCTTAGGGTGTTGTTGTTTGGGATATAGACTTTTCCTTTGAATAGTATTAGTCCATCTTCAAGGTTCCAGTCCTGTAAGCCTTTGGATAGTCGCCTTGGTCCATTCTTTATAATGATTGCTAACGCGTTAGATACTTCTGGGTCATAGTCTTTGCTAGATTGTAGTTGTTGTTGAAGTTCCTGGTCGCCGATTGGTTCTGTAGCAGAGGTGCGTGTTGCTCTAATTTTAAAAAATTTGTCATCTAGGAGCACCTTTCCATCATTTTCATTTTGTATCCCCTCTTTAAAGTCTGGCCGCCTGGACAGACCGTCTGCTTTGTTCATAGTTCCTGGGTGGTGGGTGATGGTGAAGTCAAAATTGCTGAGGAGGAGTGCCCATCGGGCTTGTCGTCTCGTGAGTTTCTGTTTTGTCATGAAGTATGTCAAGTTATTGTGGTCTGTCCATAGATCAATGGGGTGTGTAGCGCCTTCAAGGTAGTGTCGGAAGTGCCAGAGGGATAAAACGATAGCAAGGAGTTCTTTATCATAGATCATGTAATTTCGTTGTGCGGGGTCCAAGGATTTCGAGAAATAGGCTACTGGGTGATATCTGTTAAATTCATCGGGTTGTTCCAAGATTGCACTGACTGCAAAGTCACTTGCATCGCAGATGAGTCGAAAGGGTTTCGTGTGGTTAGGTAGCATGAGGATTGGGGCTGTTGTGAATGCTTGGATTAGTTTCTGAAATGCTTGTTCTTCATCGTCTTCCCACTTGAAGGGGTTTCTTTCTTTGTTAAGTTAAACAAGGGCCGTGCTATTCGAGAGTATTGGTGGATAAATCATCGATAGAAGTTGCAGAATCCTAGAAATGCTTGTACTTCCGTAACATTGGTCGGAGTAGGCCACTTTGTAATGCCTATTAATTTGTCTTGGTCCATGGATATTTGTCCTTGGGAGATATTGATGCCTAGGTAACTAATAGAGGTTTGTCAGAAAGCACATTTCTCTGGTTTCAAGTATAAGTCGTGGTCTTGGAGTGTTTTTAGGACCTTATGTGTCCAGTCGTCTAGTTCGTTCAAGGTTTGCGCCATGATTAGTATATCATCTAGATAAACAACCACTCGTTCAGTGGCAATGTATTTTGCTAGGATGGTGTTCATAAAGCGTTGGAAAGTGGCTGGGCGTTGCAGAGACCAAATGTCATTATCAATGGTTCGAAGAGTCCTAATGGTGTCTTGAATGCTGCGA